>VWZO01014444.1:36681-81532 GCA_013396975.1 Bucco capensis
AAAGCATATCTCTTCCCCCCCCCCTTCTGAATTCATTTATCATCTATCTATACTGTAAACAGCAACCAAGAAAGAGGTTTCCTGTAAATGCTCTCTGTTACACTTGGCATAAATATTGATATTACAAAAGGGTCTGACTTTCACCATACTCCAAGTTGACTCCCTTTTGGCTCAGTCTACTGCTGCAAAGTCATGTCCCTCCCTTTCCATAAACACACTGCCAAAGAGACACAAAACCCAGTCTTTGTTTTCCAAATGAAAAAAAAAATGCATCCTTAACTGTATCTTGTATTTATCACTTTTTGTTTATTATGTTTCTTACTTCTTTTTTGCCTTCTTTTTTACTAACTTGGTTTCTTGAGCATTCATGCATGAGATTATGCTCCGAAAGCAATTTTTTTAAGTAATTCGATGGAGACTTAGTCCTCAATATTCTCGTCTGTGAGTGTGCTTAAGACACATAACAAGGTTCACGTGGCTGCCTCCTAACAGCTTACTATTATCTGCAGTCCACTAGCACAAACACAAACAAGACAGTTATCCAGCATTTTCTATGTGGGTTGCAAGTGACATCTCATGAAGCTTAGGTAAGGATTTGTAAATTTCTCTGCTCCTAAATCAATAAATAATTTTACTAACAAAGTGACTTGCAAAACCATAGAGAAGCAATTTATCTGTGCTCATGAATTCCCATCTGGAAACATAGATACTATGACATCAGTTTGGGATTTTCTCTGGCAATGACACAATGGTTTGCTTTCCCTTCTGAACCGAGAAAACAAAATTACATTTTGCTAAGGATAATTGTGAGAGAAATAAATATCCTATAAATAAATAAATCTATCTCCTTTTCAAGTGGAATTTTAGTCCAGGTATTTTGGGCTTTAGTGATTTAGTTCAGAGGTTCAGCAGGTTACAGTCACAACTCTGAGTTGTCACACTTGGAATTTTAAATAATTAATGAGTAACAGCAGCAACTCTGGCACTGAAGAGAAACCACTTAAGTCTTTACATCATCCTGATACAATTATTGTACTTATGTGCTTCTTCAAATATGCTTTCAAGTACTCATGCCTCATACTCAATCACTGCCTCATTTTATCTAAAAGTTAAATTTCATGTACTCGCGTTGCTTTTCAAACCTTTATCCAGGATATATACAAAGACAGTATAGAAGCAGCCATTACTGAACTATGATTGAAGAGAAAAATGACAAACCCAGGGAAAACTTTCTATTTGAATTGAGAATGGATGATAAGCACATAGGACAACTATTTCTCTTTAATTAAAAATAAAAACAGACTATTTATTTCATGTTAAAAGGAAGACTAAAGAATGTGACAGGTCAGACGCATTTCTTCAGCATAGTCTTAGAATCCTAGAATGGTTTGGGTTGGAAGGGACCTCTGGAGGTCATCTAGTCCAACCCCCCTGCACTGGGCAGGGACATCCCCAACTAGATCAGGCTGCCCAGAGCCCTGGCAAGCCTCGCCTTGAATGCCTCCAGGGATGGGGCCCCAACCACCTCCCTGGACAACCTATTCCAGTGCTCCACCATCCTTGTGGTGAGGAACTTCTTTCTTTCTTTCTTCCAATCCAGTTCACTATTTATGTCAAATTCAGTGTAAAAAAAAAAAATAAAAAAAATCTGGGAACATGTCAAAATAATGGAGTAAGAAAACAAGGAGATTAGCAATGTATTCACTTTCAAAGATGATTACCAAATATACCTCAAATTCACTATACGTTTAAGAGCTAAGTAAACTTATATATACTATCCAGATCGCTCATCACAAGAATATCTTGTTCTGGAACAAGCTGCACCTGTGAAGTACAAGGACAAAGTATTTTACTTTGACTGTTAACTGAATGCTTTTAAAAGAAGAAAATGTTTCAAATACTAACATTACAATTGCAACAGGGTTCACAGCCTTCAACCAAGAGAGGGTCTCATTCCAAGCAGTATGCAAAGACAGGAAGTTCCTTCCCTAAAGGCCTTGCAACATAAATATATAAAGCATGAGTGTGATGTAAACCTTTCTTACAGATATAGAACAAAGGCAGAGATAATTTTAGTGCAACATGTGAACCATTACTTACAGCCCACTTGAGACGCTTAGGCAGACATTAGAAACTCAAATCCAGAGTTTTAATTCTGAAACTCCTTTCTCAACTACTACACAATGCTGGGGTTTGTAATCACAACAGACACCTCCTTTCTTATTTTACAAGTGCTTCATGGACTCCAAGCTCTACCATCAGTCACACAAAATAACACTCCAACCATGATGACACAGACAAGCAGCTTCACATGATTTTACACCAGAACCCCATCAATATACAATGAGGTTATTTCTCTGCCATCCTAAGTCTTAATTCAGCAGACTGTCTCAGACACAGAAAATGCTAACCATCAGTCTCAGGCTTATCACAAGACAGAAACCACTGTAACACCCCCCTTCTTGCCTTTTTTTAAACAGCTATAGCAGAAGGTCACCCATACCATTAGATAATAAGCTTGTGATTAGCATGCTCACACAGGATGTGGGAAACCAGGGATCATTCTAGAAGATACTGAGTGGAAAGATCAGTCTGACTTGATCACAGGATAACTGAGTCACCAATGTGATCTGGCAGGGGAAAATAAATTTAAGAAAAAAAAGGAGAGACAAACAGACCTGTGCTATATCATGAGGGAATATTTCCAGCCAAGACAGGAAAAAAATAATGTCATCATACAAACACTAGCATAACCTCAGTTGAATACAAGGTACAATTCTGGTCAGCTGTACTTAACATCAATTTTTTACTAGAGAGATGCGAGGATGATGAAAACAATAGGAGTCCATTATACAGAAATAAGACTAAAAGACCATGACATGTCATGCCCAAGTAAAGAAAAGCTAAAGGAGTGTTAGGAGAAAATACATGCTGCCCACATATAAATCTAGTCTGATAGTCAGAGTGTTTCCAAGCATCAGAAAAGCAGGGCTCTGTAAGAATCAGCAGAGAGCAGAAAGCCTAGCTATGTTCAAGACAGAGAGCAGGAATCTGATCACTGTATTTCAGAGACTGTGTGAATGGTGTGGCTCATGCCATGGCAGAACAACCCCAAATGACACAGGCAAAACTCCTTTTGCCTGAGGACATTCTGATCCATATTTCTAGGCAGTGCAGAGGTAGCAGGAGCAGAGAAGGATTACCTTTTGATGAATCTGTTCAAATAATGACAATTAACCTTTTAAAAAGATAAAATAATCAAAACTCCAAACAAAATAAAATTACCAAAACAGCAATACCCTGGAATGGTAAAGCAAAAATGAAATGTGCTAGCTTTTAGCAAGCTGGGTTTCACTGGGCTGTAGGATACTGGACAAACAGACTTTATTCCCCTTTATTCTTTTGGTGCCTCCAGTAAGTCTGATGCATGACCAGTTGTAAGTAAGTATCTATTAGTAAATCCACTCCTGGCTTGGTATTTGAGCATCTGCCACAATTAATGCCAGTGTCCAAAACAGAAAAAACAACCAATGGTAAGAAAAAAAAAAAAGTCTTGCCCATTTACTATTTCAAGCACAAAATATTCACTCAGAAAAACCCCACTCCGATAAAAAAACAGCTCCACCCCCAAATGACTGCCTTCACAGTATCTGGCTAAGGAATTTAAAAACATAAGCTAAAAAGCATTGCAGACTTTTTATGTTTAAAGTTCTGCAAAGTGGAAAGCAATTTTCATCACAATGTTTTGTTTGCTTTGTTGTTTGTTTGTTTTTAAACACAGCTGCATGTAAACATTTCATCAGTTTGGATACATCAGAGTTCACTCATGTTCACTCTTCAATTCAATTAGTAATGCACTTAAATTTCCCTTACCCTGCCAACTATATCATTATGAATAGCCAGTCCTAAAGCACTTAAAATTACACTACACACTGGTTGTCCACTAGAATGGAGAAGGTTTGCAGATCAAGCCACAAATGCTCTCTCAAATGCCGCACGGGAAAAAGGTATAAGCAGATAATAACAGAATCAGATGCACAGTCATATGCCTAGCCCAGTGGAACTGGGACATGCACAGGTTGATCAAAGAATGGTATCACAACACAGCAGAAACAAAGGCACCTAATCATTTTGGTACCGATTACTATTTTGCTCATTTCAAGTCATAACACTTCTGCAATACCGGTATCTTGCTCATCATTTGCTTGTCCTTTGCAGCCTGCCTGTACCCAAATACAATCCAGAACAGAGAATATTTCACAAAGGAGAGAGTTTCTTCATGCTCCCCTCCCCCAAACCTGCCTAACATCTTATAAATATGATATTGAAAGCAGAAGGAACTCTCTCTTGGCCAGAAACATGCTATGTATGTCCCATAGCAATGCTACTCAGCATTCTGTCCAGTCTGAACTTTAATTTCTTGCCCCAGTTTCCCAAGAATAACATTAAAATCTTCTGACATTCATTTGATCTTACTTACTGGGTGGTCTTTTCCAATACAGGCATGCCCATTGAAGACAACTGTATTGTTTTCCTTCAGGAAGACACTGCAAAACCAGATTTCATGCTTGTGTGTGCCAGCATGATTGCTGCAATGCATGAATGATGATGAAATTATTTAATTGCTCTGTTTCCAAAGCCCCGATTATTTCTTACAGTTTGAACTACAGAGCTGGCTGATTGTGAATACCTTTAATCATTTGGCCATCTTCAAATGTAATATTCTACCACTGCCATATTTGCATGTTAATCTTTTATTTACAGTGATTAATTTACTGAACTGGACAAAAGGAAAATATGATTTTACACTTAATAAATAATTAAAGCATAAAAGCAGATTCCTAAAATATAAGAGACATAAACAGTAGAGATAAAACTAAGAAATCATGTACCTAAAAGTTACTATTTATCTAAAAGTTACTATTTACCTTTTGGCATCTTTTTCCCCTACACACACTTTTCAGTCTCAGTTTAAAAATCATCAATATGATTCTGGGGTACATCTAAGACTGAGTTAAAATACTGACTATGATTTGCAATCTATTATGATTTTTTCTCCTAAAGTATTAAAGTCTAACTGCAATTAAACACTACTGGAAGCATTAAAATAAGAGTTAATTAAACAGGCCATTCAAAACATACTAAGGAAACTGATCAATTATTTCTGATTAATTCACTACTGTCAGGATTGTTAATAGAACATTTCTAAAAGGCAAAATGTAACTCTTGCACTAGTTTCAGCTACTGGTCCTGGGGAACTGTTTCATTAAACATACTTATAATCTTATTCCCAAGAGGTTTTCCAGATCCTAAATAATAATGCAATGGAAAAACCCCTAATACCTCAAACATAACGTGTCATTTTGTACAGCATGAAACTAAGGACAAATATCATCACATGACAAAATTATTTTGATGAACTACACAAGAGTAATCATTGCTCATTAATAACAGGAAAAATTAAAATATTAAATATCTGAACCAGTATGCCTTGTGGTGCCAATGATAAGACCTGAGAAATACTAAACTCCCAAATAAGTCATTGTGAACTTAGTGCTCAGCACCATACAATCAGGTTAAATTTGTTTGCTTCCTGTTATGTGTAAATCAAGCAAGTCTCAGTTTTCCTGGGGGTCTTACTGTGTTTCAGGGTTGCCAGTGCTTTCCAAAGACCACCTTCCAAAGCTACCACATGACTGGCTAAATTTTAAAGGCATATTAGCAACAATAACACCAGCATCACACAGACAATCACCAAAATAAAAGGTTTTAAATGCATATTAGAATGTAAATAAGCATTTTTCACATGTCCTCCCATTATTACCTGCATATGCATTTCTCGCTATTATCAAGCAAGATTATGGATCTAAATCAATACAACTGAAAATCCAAGACAAAGCCCACTGGCTATAAGCAGATCACCAATACAATGATCAAACCAAAAGAATTATTAAACTTACTGTCACTTTTGCTACCACCTTCCTTTCTTGCAAATTCCTTAAACACACACAGAGAGGCAATAATCACTCTAGCAGTGACTTCCTGTTCCCAACAAGCTTGCTCCCCCAGGTCATATGAAGTCCCAACTCATTCATCAGCACATTCCCAAGATGCAGGTGCTCCATCCTGTGACCAGTATGCACTCAGTCACCTGCAGATGAACAACTGGGCATCCAGAAAAGAAGAGCATGAAAAGGATTATCCACAGGTTACCAAGTCTGAGGGATCCCTGGGAAAGAAAGCATCACAGTCCAGCCTGCTTTCATTGTTTGTTAATCTACTTCCACAGTACATTCAGAAATATGCCCACCTGGAAATAATTTCTGGGTATATGAAGGAGAACATGGTGATTGGGAATCACTAGCACAGATTTACCAAGGTTAAATCATACCTGACCAATATGATTTCTCCCTGGCATAACATGATGGGATTTATGGATGAGATATCAGTGGTATGATCGGCCTCAATTTTAGCAAGATGCAACAATGTCTCCCATAGCATTTTTGCACCTAATCCAATCTAAATTACAGTCTATATGGGTAGTTACTAGATGATAAGAAAAGATATCTCAATTGTTAGGCTTGAACAGTAGCTGTTAATGGCTGACAACCTGCCCATAACCTGGTTATAAGTGGATAGGTTGGGGCCCTGTCCTGTTTCATACCTAACAGCAACCTGGTAGAGCATACAGAACATTCAATATGTCTGCAAACACCAGCAGACTGAGTGATGCTGCCAATACACTGGAGGGTAAGGTTGCCATTCAGCATGACCTGGATAGTGCTGACAGAAATGTCATGAGAGCGCACCCTGAAGACTAACTTACTGGTGAGCAGCTCTGCTGAGAATAACCTGGGTGTCAGTAGGTCAGCAGCCTACCTGGTAGAAATGAGAGCTAACAGCATCCTGTGCTTTGGCAACAGAAACACAGCCAGTGGACAGAGGGTTGGTCTCTTCTTCCAGGTGACTAGTGATAGGACAAGAGGAAATAGCCTCCAGTTGTGCCAGAGAATGTTTAAGTTGGGTATTACAAAAAAATCTTCACTGAAATAGTGGTTAAGCACTGGAACAGGCTCCCCAGGTAAGTGGTGGAGTCACCATCCCTGGGGGTGTTCATAAAACATGCAGACGTGGCACTTTGCAACATGGTTTAATGGCATAATGGTGTTGGGTCAACGGTTGAATGTGGTGATCTTAGATGTCTTTTCCAGCCTTAACNAGAAACACAGCCAGTGGACAGAGGGTTGGTCTCTTCTTCCAGGTGACTAGTGATAGGACAAGAGGAAATAGCCTCCAGTTGTGCCAGAGAATGTTTAAGTTGGGTATTACAAAAAAATCTTCACTGAAATAGTGGTTAAGCACTGGAACAGGCTCCCCAGGTAAGTGGTGGAGTCACCATCCCTGGGGGTGTTCATAAAACATGCAGACGTGGCACTTTGCAGCATGGTTTAATGGCATAATGGTGTTGGGTCAACGGTTGAATGTGGTGATCTTAGATGTCTTTTCCAGCCTTAACGATGCTATGATCCTAAGCAATTGTTCTGCTTCAAGCATAATCCATTACTCTGGTGTCTGAACTACTGGGTCCCTTTTGGATTCCTACTATGAAGCATCAGTCAACTGGAGCAAGTTCAGTGAAAGGCCATAAAGACATCTAGTGGCTAGAGCACATGTCCTGTGAGGAAAGGAAGATACTTGGATTGTTCAGCCTGGAGAATGTTTTGGAGCACCTAATAGCAATTTTTCAGTACCTAAAAGTAATTTGCTAAAAAGCTGAAGCCAGGCTTTTTACCAAGGTGCAAAGGGGAAGAATAATGTCAAATGAAAACACAGAAGTTGTAAATATTTATTAGATAAGGTGTAAAAATACACTATGAGGATAATAAAGCATTGGAACAAGTACCATGAAGCATAGTGCTATCTCTGTCCTTGGATCTTTTCAAGAAGCAACTAAAAAAACCCTACATTGCTTGATGGAATTATGGACATACATTATGCAGAGCATGCACATTTAGGTACAATGCATCCAGGAGGACAAGACAAGTTTCAGGCATACTTGAAACTTGCTGCACAAATAACCTACATAGGCGCAGTAAATGAAATGTCTTCACTATTCTCTGAATTGTATGTGCTTACACAGACCAAAAGAACTGCGCGCACATGTATTTATTTAGTCACGTGACTGACAAGGGCCCCATAGGACAAGTCCTTCAAAAGCCTCACTAAGGCCTAATAGTCAGACCAAATGTTACTCATGGAGATGAAATGTACAAACCATTTCATTCATTCTAATTGGGTTTTTATTGTAAAACTATTTGGCAACCTTTCCCATGCTTTCCAGGGGTACAAAGAATTGTTACTTGTGGCTACAATTCCAGCCTTTAGTTGGAACCAAATTTCTTCCTACAGTCCTTTAATTAACAAAGGATGCTGTGGCATTGAGGAGTAAGAACTAGGGGGGAAAAAAAATAGGAAAACCAAACCAAATAACCATAACACATACAAAAAGCTTTATGCCACAGGAGAAAGGGTACAGAATATTTCACAACCCAAACTACAAGTCAGCCAAAACTTAAGATGAACTTTTCAACACCAACAGTCCTGCACTCAGTTGAAAAACACCTAACTAAAATTCCCATTAGAATAATAACAACATTTCCCTGGGAGTCTATTATTTGTTCTTCCCCATTTGACAAGAGTACCTTTCTGAAAAACATGAACAAAGCCAAATTATTGCCTATCCTCCAGGTAAACAGTACTGAGTCAGACTATGCTGATGAAAGCTATGCAGAAACTTAACCTCTTTTCCACAAACAAGTCAGGGCAAAGATAAAAGATTACGAAAAAACAGGCTAGGGAGTTTCTATTTGTAGAAGCTACGCACTTTGGTTAGTAGTAAGTCCCTCAATACAGTAACTTCCACCTTTTGAGGAAAGAGTCCAAGAGTAAAAGGCCCACCAACAAGAGCTAAAGTAAAAAAAAACAACTGCAATTTATTTCCTTCAAATCAGTCTCAATTATTTGAGCAAGTATATTAAGCTGAAAAGGCAACCATGAATAAAACAGCACTGTTTTATTTTCTTTCTCCTTGCACAAAAATAAGAGTTAACACCAAGGCTGACTTAAGAAATATGAAAAGGTTCTACCCATCTTTGCTATTGCTGATTTTGCCAACATGATGAAGCACACACAGCAGACACCCATTTCCACAACAGTTCACCACTGTCTTTTGCTTAGCCTTTCAGACACTGTGTTTTTCCCCTTCGAACCAAGCAATGTAGAGATTAAAATGCCTGGAATTGAATTGCTGACTTCTTTTCAGTGACTATTTCACTAAAGAGCCAAACTAAAATGGGATCATCGTGTAACCTAGATTTTAGAGGATTATGGGGTTTTCTCCTATTTTAGCACTCTAGAACAGTGTGAGCTGTCAAAGCACTGCAAATGCAACATAACAATGGTCAGAAAGTTTTCAGTTTCCTATTATAATGATTATATCATTCATTATGGATAAAGCTTCCAGGGACACATTAATATCCAAAGTTACTGCTTTGTATTGTTTCATCAGCATTTTACACCATACCACAGATTTACTGAAAACATTGGCCAGTTATGTTCCTTATTTTGGCTTCAGCCAGTTTGCTGCCAGTTTTCACCATACCAGGTCCTTTCTGGATACAAATTATACAGCTCCTTCACATGAAAAGAGCAGATGTGCAAATCCATCATAACTCCTTCTGCACCTTCTCAAAACTCAAAGGGTAAGTCTATGATTTTCTTTTTATCACTACAAGCTCTGCCTATGCTAGCTTTTCAGAAGATATTCCAACACTACTTTTCAACCACAGAATTAACAAGATTTGACAGGAGAGTTTAACTAAGGACCGATTTTCACAGAATCACTAAGGCTGGAAAAGACCCCCAGGAGCATCAAGTCCAGCCTATTTTTATAGAATCAGAAGAGAAGAGGGATGCTGAATTCTGGGAAATAATAATGGAGAAGGTAAAAAGTATTTCAATACATTACACAAGATGATAAAGCAATGTTTTGCTATTAACTATGAGATGCTGTGGACTTAACTGCATTCCCAGAAGCTGACGAGTCTCTTCTGAGATGATCTGAGAGTCTAGGTTACTCAAGGAATTTGTCACGATCTCTAGGAACGCTTCCTGGAAGTGGATACTATGCAAAGCCAAAAGAAGTTCCAAATATATATATTATTAAATACATTAGTAAAAAAAAAAAATGGCTGTGAGTTAGGAATGTTGACACTCAAGTTTACGTACAGATGTTAAGGCCAGAGGAGAGTAACAACTGTCACTAGGATCTGTAGAACCGCTGCATTACTAAAACAAGTCTAGGCTATATCTTCATGGAGACACTAAATTATCCTACAGGAAACCTGACGAATGAGTGAATGAACAAAAATGATACTGTTAGATTCGTAATGAAGATTTGAGGAGACAGCAAGGGCCATCTCTACCACTCGATACACCCAACCAGCTTTACCAACCTGAAGCCATTCTACCTTACTTCACTTCTTCTATCAGAAGCCTATTAACACAAACTAGGAATGTGAATATTAAGTAGAAGATACAGGACTACTGTCCTTAGAGCTCTGAGACTATTGTAACGTTGCAAACAACAACTTTAGTGTAACAATTTTTCCAGTGAAACACCTTCTATCCAAAGATGAACCTACCTCATGGTTGGCTTCTTACCACCATACCATGCTTTGGCAATACCATGCCCAGAAAGGGCTGACAGCAGACCCTGAGACACAACAGAAAAAGCAGTCATACACTGTCCTCTGAAAGACCTTTGGGCACCCAGAATCAGCAATTGCCTTCTAATCTGGAAACTACTGTTGTCCAATTTATAACTGAAAAAAAAAAAATTAAAAAAATTACAGGGCACTAAGAGCTACAGAACAGTTGGATTTCAGAGCTTTTCAGAGCTCTGGAGGACAAACATACTGCTATTGTGACGACAGGCTGCTGTAGCACTATATGAGTCCTTGATCAAACCTAATCCATTGTATAGAACCATTATTTTTCATGGTCTTGTATGTATTCACAAGACCACAATAACAAAAAACTGACTCAAAAAGGCTGCCAGGTGCAATGAACGTATTGGTATCCTTGGCAATTTTCCTTCTCCTGTATTCTTAAAGAATCTGTTTCAGAAAGTCATGATTCAAAGCAAACATTAAGACCAGGCACACGATACAATATATAAACAGTATATAAACCTTTTCCAGAACAACTTTTTGTGTCTGTTACTACTTATCTCTCACACTGCCAAGTCTCTTTTTTCAAGTATCTGAATTCCACAGATAGCTCTAACTTGTCCAACTGCATTGTTTTCCCCAAATTTTGTGACTTCTAAATAATAAGTAAGCTAAGAACAAACATATTCTCATCTGTGAGCCAAAGATTTCAACACTGCAGCAGAAGCCAAAGATAATGTACCAGGTAAACATATGCCTGAGTTCATTTTCAGAATGTCTGTTGGTGTGTATTTGCTTTGATTTTCCTTTCCCTCTCACATATCATAATAGCTAGACACTAGATTTCCTCAGCTCTTAATTTCACCAATCTTGAAAGACTTCAATTTAAATATTCTCAAATGTTTAAGCTTTCCCAAAAGTTTAAGAAACTAAATATCAAAAATTGCAATTATACACTACGAAATTTTGACAGTGTAGGAACAAAACACAAAACAGATTTTAAAACTATCTTTTTTCCAATGTGCAAAACATAGTATAGCTGCTACACTGAACAAAAACTTTTATATTATTTTTAAAATTTCAACAATCATTATTATACCTTCAGTCATTGTGTATTAAGAAAAAAGATAAACTCTGGTTTTATCAATCTTTGCAGACTTACTGCTTTGCTTGTGTCTCCCCTTTGAGATGCCTTACAAAAGTTTCATGGTGAAAAAAGTTAAAAAGAAAGAAAAAAAGACAACTAACTTCCCTACTTAGTTATTTCAAAATGACTTAAAACAAGAAGAAAAAAACTGGCTGGAAATTTCCATGTTATTTCTTGTTTTTCTCTCACTTGCCCTTTGCGTGGGCTTTCCTGGGATATGTCCAAGCTTTACAGCTATTCCAAGCAACAGAGCTGGGATTTCATAGTTACTGCAACTGATGCAAGAAGCCTTATAGGAACAATCTCACTTTATATTAATCAAAGAGTTCTACAATTATTTTGAACTGAGCATTTTAGGAAGCATAAAGGTTTTTTTTCCAAAAAAAAAACAAACAACCCCAGAATGTTAAAATCTGAACACTGTGGCCAGGAATTGTTTAGGTACCTGTTACTCAGGAATTCTTTAGCCACAAAAAGTTGTTCATAATAGATGCTGAATCCTTTAAAGATAACAGCAGGAAGTTGTATGTTAATCTCTACAGAAAAGTTAAACCCAGGATGGTTAACCTTTTACAGAAGAGTCGGTCTCTGCAATCTCTCAACTAAGAAGATGAGGTGTAGAAAACTGAGATAAGAGTGATTGATATCTCTTGGATATAAAGAAAATTTCTTAAAAAAAACCAAACACAGAAACAACAAAAAAAACCCAAACAAACATAAAAACCACAAACCAAAAGCCAAACTCTAACAGCTGGCAAAGCAAGAGAACATGATTAAAATTTGTTCTTCAGAGAAGTTGATGAAATTGTTAATCACCTACAAAACTAACATTAAAGATTATTTACTACTATATTCCAAAGCCCACATGACACAAGGATTCAACCAGGACTACAATTTATATTTGTATGGTGATTAGATGGTAGGAGAAATTTCTTCCTGTGCTACTAATACATGAAAATAACTAAAGAAACAAATACAGAAATTTCACATTGATTTCAAAGAGATGATTAAGTTAAGAAAATCTAAAACTGAATGTGATATAGCCTTTATTCAAAGTCACTGAATACGTAATATCAGTTGCTACCATTTTCTCGCTGGGGGAGAGCCTTCAATGAAGTTTCATTGAACCCTTTCCAACCACAGCTAATTCTACAGTGCTTTGCATAACTAAGAACATTGTTTCTAAATTCTCAGGATGGCAAAACCCCTAGTGAACTAGATTTTAGTTGTGTCATTTTAATTTATGACCTAGGCAGTATCACCATATTGTGCTCCTTAAGCTCAACCACAGGATTTACATGAAGCCTCAATCAGGGTGAGAACAATCTGCCTGCTGAATGATTAGTACAGAGAGACTCAGAATGATGACTGAAGGCTACAGTGCTATAGCTCTAATGTAATCTCAACTGAAGTCAGCCGCTGCTTTTGGCAGCTAGATCAGTCTCTCAGAGACCAACTTGTTCATTTTATACCGATTATCTAATTAGGTTCAAATTAACCAGTTTGTGTGGAAGGCTGGGTGACCCAGAAAATGGATATTAATACAACTAATATGCAAATAAACTACTGGAGCCTGGTGTTATCTGTTTAGAACTCTAATTGTGTAAGTTATTTGAGCAGCTGAGCTCTAAAGCACTGTCCTGGTTTCGCTGGGATAGAATCATAGAATTAACTTTCTGTTCAGGAAAGCTGCATTTTTGACAAACTGCAGCACCCAATTTAGTGACAATAAAGTTAGTAAGACACTTCATTTTCACTTGTGGCCAGCCATGGTATTCCAGTCATGGTCTCCACAGTGATCAAGGTCTTCAGCAGTTTCAAGTCAGTCAGGTACTAAAGGTGGGAGAAGCAAAAGCCAGGGCAGCTGACCCAAGCTGGCCTAAAGAAGTGTTCCATACCATAAATGTCACGCTCATTATAAATGGGAAAGCTTCCTGGGGATGGTCTCCTCCCCTCAACGGTCAACACTCCTGGAGGGTCTCACCCACCATTCTGCTCCTGAAGCCAACTTCTTTTTATTGTGACTGTGGAACTTTCGCTGAACCTGTGGTGCTCGCGGTGCCTGACATCCAGCATTCACTGCTGGGAGTGTGCAGCTCATGATCACTAGATGGGCAGAATATTACTCTGTGTACTTTATATTAGTACTAATATTACAGGGTGTTATTATTATTATTTTATTAAATCTGTTTCTATCTCAGCCCATGGGTCTCCATTACTTTTCCCAATTCCCCCTTCCAAGGTGAAGTGTGCCACTGGGTCACAGAACAACTGGCTAAATGAAGACAAGCAGACACCCTTTTTCTGATTCTTCTTCCACTGCTGACTAACTTTTTGTATGTATAAATTCAGGCTTCTTCAGAATCAGCATCCTGCTGATTTTTTCTTCGAAGCTTCTAACAATTCTGGACTATTGTACTGGCTTTTCCCATTTCCATCTTCAACAGCGTTTTAAAGAAATCAGACAAACACCTGGTTTATACACGACAATCAACTGGCTACATTCAAAACTGCATCTAAAAGTTCCTGACTTACTGCTGTTCATCACTGGTGTCCTTCATTTAAGTAAGAGCCTCACCACAGAAAACACAGATGACAGCTTCAACATGACATGTTGCCTGAGAGAAAAATTATTCAGGTAATTAAACACCACATAACTGGGCACTTCACCAATGATCCAGAAGACTGTGCTATCCTTTAATCCATGACAGTTTACTCTTTAAACCTGTAGGCAAAACCAGAGTGAGTTAGACTCCAAACTTTGCACCCTTCTCCCCAACTAAACACTGGTCATGCTTCCAGTGCTTTAGCGAAAGCATACTAGATTTCAGCCACATTACTCCATATATTGTGTAGACTGTCGAAAATTATGTTCTCATGTAAATTAAATCAATTTAGTTCTAGTAAGTAAAAGTTTTCACAAACTGCCCAGGTTTTAATATATGTATCTATTTTCAAGCACTTCCTTTTGGCAAGTAAGAAGTTAACAGAAAATTAGCAGTGTATCATTTTGAACACATAAAACTTTTGCTACCTATTCTAGTACGTCAGTTTAACCTGCCTTCTCTCAACAGTTTATAATGACAGTGTTTTTTTAGTCATAAGAATCGTGTAGCAGAGTAATTAGAACCTAAACTATAATAATATGTTCTATTTGATGGAATTAAATAATTGAAGTGGCTTTTCAACCATATGGGCTAATTTATATAAAGTTCTGAATAAAAACATCACAAAAAGAATAAACAGGAAATCTGTGCACATGTAGCAGTACTAGGACTTGAGCATCAATTTTGCAGAGTCTGTGTTTCTCCAGGCAATGCCAAAAGAGAACATGATGGGTTGCTTTCCCACCAGATCATACCATTTCCATTCAGGCACAGTCTNCATTTCCATTCCACGTACCCTCATTTGTAATCCAACAGTACCCTAACATCTTCTCAAACTCTGAGAACTGTAAAGAATTGGAAAAATGACCCAATTATAGCCACAAAAATGATCTGAGGGCTTGGAACACCTCTCCTATGAAGACAGTCTGAGACGATTGTTCAACCCAGAGAAGGCTCCTAAGAGACAATATAGCAGGCTGATAATACTTAAAAAGGGCCTAGAAGAAAGATGGGTACAGTCTTTTTAGCAGGGCCAGTTGAGACAGGAAATGAGGTGATGGTTTTAAACTAGAAGAGGAGAGATTAAGACTAGATGAAAAGAAGACATTTTTCACAGTGAGGGTGGTGAAATACTAGCACACATTGCCCAGAGAGGTGGTAGTTGCCTCATCCCTCGAAACAGTCCAGGTCAAGTTGGACAGGGCTCTGAACAACCAGATCTAGTTGAAGATGTCCCTGCCCACTGCAGGGGGGTTGGACTAGATGACCCTTAAAGGTCCTTTCCAACCCAACCCAAACCATTCTGTGATTATGGTGTTGATTCACAGGGTGAACAATGTCAAGTCTTGGTTGTTGCCATGCCCTGAAAAAGAGATATAATCCTTCTCTGCACGTGCAGGATATTTGAGCCCATGATGTTTATAATTACAAAGTTGTCTTTAAAAAGGATGTAAGGCCTTAGTTGATTAGAAATCTAAGTATCATATGGGAGTAGACTTAGGAATAAAGCCCAATGCAAGAAAAATTCTGTCACAAAAATTTTCATGAATGCACAAAATTAAGCAACTAAAAATATGGAACTATTTTTAAGTAATGTGCTGAAACTTCTATCATAAATTATAGGGTCTGTGGTGGACCTAAATTTATCACTACAATAATGACTCTAACACTCACTACCTTATTCATTATAGTTACCATTACAGAATAAGAGCTTTGAAATTTTGTGTACATTCTCCAGTTGTACAGCATGGCATAAACTCTCAATTTCTATTCTTAATTGTCTACCTATTATAAATCCAGTGAAGTTGACAAAACATTTTATTCATGGCTTTCTCCCAGTTCAATCAAAATGAATTTCGATCCATTTCATTAGGCTACCTTAGAAGAATATAACATTCTCTACTTTTCTTTTTTTCCTTTTCATTATACATATATATGAAGGTTTCTTTTAGATGGATTACATCAGAGCCTAATGCATGAACATTGCTTGGAAACAATATTCATTAATACAACTTCCATGCACAGGCCTTTGCAAATTAGAAATTGCCCACTGACCATCTTCCCCAGATACCTTTCCATTATCTTACTAAAAGTCTACATAGCTTCAAAAAACACTGTATAAAATCAAATAAAAAAACCCAACAAACAACAAACTTGGTGTCTGTCAAGCACAAATGCAACACTTCTACACAAGGGAATTAATCTTTCAGCTATAGCTGCCTGGAGAGAGTATTCTGGGGAAGTATTGCTCCAAGCTGTCCCCAACATGGTCCTCTCCAGGCATCTGCTCTTACCCACTTCCAGGAGAAACTTGGGTATATCCTGGTGTGGTATTTCTAATGTTCTCATAGGTGTTCTTCAGAATAATCCAGGCTGCATACAGGCACAACTGATGTAAAACATAAGAGACTATAATCCATAATACTTCAGAGCTTTGACAAGACTCATACCAGTCATCACTAACTGCTCTAAGGCAATTTAAAGACTTCAGAGAACTGTTTCCTACTCAACTGCCAACAGTAATCAAATCATTAACATAAACCAAGACTGTTCTCTTACCCTGTTATTATTTACCTTGACTGATAGGGAACACTCCATCATCCTTCCAGCAAGGTATTTCAAGCCTTTATACACCACTGCCCCACACAACCTACAGGTTAACTTGTTTGTTTCTGTGAACTAGCAGTGCTCCACAGACACAAGACTATACTTACTAAACACAGCATTTTAAAAATAATTAGTGGATATAACAGATATAAAACTTCATCATAGACATGCTTTCACTCCTCATCACCTGAGACTCAATTCTGGTCCCACTGAATTAGGGGAAATTATGAGTTTCTCCACAACAAAGCCTTTCTTTTCACGGTTTCTTCATATTTTGTTTTCTAAATTAACATTACTCCAAATGTAGCATCTCATACACTGAAGGCCAAATGTGATGCCCACAGGAAACACTATCATGACTGACCTACTTAAAACTACAAAAATGCATGTTTACATTCTTCCCAAGACAAATCGTGCAGCGATTTTAAAAAAGTCCTTCACGAGCATAGGAAGAAACCAAAGCCACAGCCTTCGCTATGGCCGCAGCCCACCGCACACACGAGCACCCTTCCAAGCTATTTTAACCACTGTCGAACCCTCCACAAAACCCGCACTGCCCGAGCACAGCCGCTGAAGCACGGCAGCTTCAAGCCAAGCCAGCCAGTGAGAAGGAAGTGGCGGACCCCGGGGACAGAGCCCAGGCAGCAGGGTCCCGGGGGAGGCGGGGGCGCTGACAGGAGCCGGGGCGGGAAGCGTTACCTTGCAACCAGCGCCCGTGGGCCAGCCACAGCCCGATGTTCACCACCGGGCGCGCTTCACGCTGTCCTCAGGGAAAGTTCAAGGAAATCCTTGACAAGAACCGGTGAGTGCCCGGGGTGAGGGGAAAGGCAAGCCGGTGGGATGACGGCAGGGCAGCACCTGCCCTGCTCCTCAGCTCTCTCTGCCAACGCGGCTTTGCCCTGTGAGGTTTTTTTTAAAAATAAAACAAAAAAAGGAGAAGTTGGCTGTTTCTCTTTAGAACTCCGGGCACGGCCACCATGTGAAACCGGAAGCCCACGGTACCGACTTAGGGCCTCCCGCTGCTGGCTGGGGCTCGATACACTGTGCCCTGTGCAACCCCCACACTCCCTCCCGCCCCCGTCCGCTTATGTAACGCAGCGGCATGGGCGCCACCGCCTCCCTGCACCCCGCCGGTGGGGGAGCCCCATGCCCCTCACCCGTCCGTGCCGGAGGAAGCACCTCGGCGGTGCCGAGCTGGGCTGCTGCCCCTGCGGCGCTGCCCTGCCCTACCCAGCCGTCCCGCCGATTGTGGCAAGACGCCCCGAGCGCTTTTCTCCTTGTCTGCAAGTACCTGTCCCGAAGGCGGAATCACGGGGAGGAGGGAGCCCAGGGGCCACCTACCGCTGCCTGTCCGTGCCGGCACCACCTGCTCCAGGTGCCCCGTAGCGCCGCCCGCCACCGTGTGTGCCCCGCCGAGGAGGAGGGACGCGGGGTACACACGGCGAAGAGGAAAAGAAGCAAGTCGAAACGCCCTCCGCCCCGCTGGGGAACCGCTCGCTCTACCGCCTCCTACCTCGAGCACAACAACAACAAACACGGCGGAGCTCGGCGTGCGCGGCAGACACGGCCCCGGAGCCAACGGCGGTGTGGGGGACCTTGCCAGACTCACGGCCCGACCCGAGCCCCACACAGCCACCCTCCGCGAAGCCGTCCGGAGTACAAGGAGAAAAAAGAAAGCCCGCAACACACCCCACCCCCAAATAATAAAAAGAAAGAAGTAAATGACAACACACCCGGCGTGTTCTCCTGGGCTGCGGCACTCCGGGGTCTTCATACAGCGAGGGCAGCTGAGGTGCGAGAGGGCAGCACCTCAGCTCATTCCTGCCACCCACCGGGAGAGGGGGCGGCGAGGTGAGGGGAGAGACAGGGATGGATCCGCGGGCGGGTGGTGAAGCCTCCGCCTGCCACCGAGCCAGGAGCTCCCCCGGCTTGGTGCCGGCGCTTTGCGGTTTGTTTCCTGGCTTTTTCCTGTCCCTGACCTTCCCCCTGGAAGCACGGTGGCGGGCACCGGTACCTGTGCCGGAGGTACGCCTCCCAGAGCCGCTTCCCACCGCCCGCCCCTTGGCAGCCTCCAGCAACCAGGAAGAAGCAGAGGGTGAGGCCACTCGCCGTGCTCTGCACCCCGCCGGTGGAGGCGGGTAGGACAGGGACCTCCGAGGGCGAAGGAGAAGCGGGAGCCCATTACCCTGCGCGGGATGGGCACCCCTCTCCTGCCGGTGAGGGAGACGAGTGGGCTCGGCCCACTGGGGGCTGGATTTGGCCACGGCTCCGGCGAGGCCGGAGGTAACCTGCCTGGTGTGCCCACCTGGCTGCTCGCTGTTCTCTCCGGCCTGACAGGCCAGTAACTCGTCCCGGTAACTTGCTCTAATAGAATTTTAATAAATCTGACTCTTGCGGGGGGGGAAGCTGCCTGCAATTTTAGACTCAGTCATGCATTCGCAACAGCTACCTGGCACTCTTAGCCTGATCTAAGCCCAGTCCCAGGGCATCGTAACTCAAGTGTGCTTCCTGCAGCTCGAGGACTGGGTGTCATCTCAGCGTGAGGTACAGGCAAACTTTGGCCACCTTCGTGGGAAGAAGTTTCAAAGTATGAGCCCCAAAGCAGGTTCTGGTTGGGGTTTAGAGGGACGAGAAACTGCCTTTTGAATTTCATTAGACATTTGCGGGGGCAGTTCACTTTTGTGAATACTTTGGGCAAGTAATACTTGCTTCCATCCTGTGTGAAAATGCAAAAGTAGGAAGTAAAGTTATTTATTTAATTTTAGTTGTTTTTTGTAAGAAGCCACTTTACATGGGAGGTTCATTGGTGATTGCTGTGTTTATCTGTTGCACCTGTCAAGTGCATCATGCTTAAACCTCAGCATATGGAGAGTAATTAAGTCAATTTCCCAGTAATTCCTCAATATGTAAATCTTTTTTGAATTCCTATTCCTCTTTGAAGCTGGAGGAGGGTTTAGAAAAATATTTTGGGACAGATTATAAACTCTATGTTCTTCTGGACAGTTATTTAGATAATTATTTCCATTGTGTGAAAGGAACATCCTACCAGTAATTCTTTACAGTGCAAAGTGAGAACTTTACAGTGTTGGTCTTTAAGTATGAAGACTACCTGTACAACCTGCTAAAACCTGAAGATAAAACACTGGAATGCAAGTTAAAAAAGATCACAGAAGGAAGGAGGGATTGCAGAAAAAAACCCAATAGATGGATTTCACCATTATGAGAAGTTCTAAGATTGGGAAATATAAGAACAGAAAAAATACTGCTTTGAATCACTGTCTTTTCTCACACTCCTTCCCTGGCAAAAAGATACCTCTTTCTTTTCTTGGAAATTTGAAGAGCACATTAAATGAGTTTGATAGTTGAGCTTTATGCATATTTTCACTGTTAAAATGATAACTGTTAAAAAGCATGACAAAAAGAAACCAGTATGTATCAACTTTAAAAGGAAACAGTTTCAGACTTTAGGTGGCCATGTCTGCTGTTTTCCCATAAGATCTCAGGGAAAAATCAGGTCCAAAATCTCATCTGGCTGTGCTCTCAGACAGCAGATGAATGAATCATGGTAAAGACTAGAACCCTAGTCTTGCATGCCTTCATATTTCATGTAGCTTTGAGCTAGAATAATTATCATAGAATCATTAAGGTTGGAAAAGACCTCTAAGATCAAGTCCAACTGTTGACCCAATACCACCATGTCCTCTTTCTGTATGTATGCAGGTGTCAGTATGCTCATGTACATATAGTCATAAAAATTAAACTTCTGTAAAAACACTGAAGCACTAAACAACATTGGTAGCTAGAAATCTAGACATTCTGATTTGTTCTTTGTAATTCTACTACTAACAAATACCAGCTCCTGGAAACTCTTCATGAGGAGGTCAAGTGTTCAGCAGTATTGTGTCCAGGTCTACAAAGCCTGTGTTGTTTCTTCTTGTGTTTGCTTCCTGTTGCATGGAGAAAAAAGAAATGTCATCTTCTTTTTTAAACATTCCCCACACACAATTTCACCCATGCTTTGTGGGCCACTGTAAAGAACTCAACCTGAATCAACAACAGTAAGAGAATGAGGGACACAAGGAAATTAATCTTGTTTTTTTTATTTTTTTTTAATTAACTGTCTGGTAAAAATTGCTTGAGTCAAGTATGAAGTGTTCCTTTATGCAAATCAGAGAAAAAGAATGTGAGGGATGCAGAATTTGCACAATATTTCATATGTACTTTCATACTCAAGTTGGCCCTTTGTTATTCCTAATGAGAAACAATTGACCTGCTTGGTGAATAGGTTAGACTTATTAAGGGACCTGTAGTATGGGTGTGAAAGCCTCATAATGGGTGACCAGACCAATGTCATATAAACTCGAAGAATGCTTTCATTAAAATTCATGGGATGCTATTGAATTAAGATGAAAGAATAGCTATTCACTTTCAAGAACTGAAAATGGCAAATGGTAAAGTGCTGTAATGAGGAACCATCATTGAAACAGCAGTTATTGCTGATGCAAGATTAACGATATCAAGCCCTACATGCAAAGGAAACATAATTAGAGCCAATTATGAACTAATTTGAAATTTTTCATGAATGGACCTTCAGTGAACTCCAGATGATAACACTTTAATTTGAGTCTTAGAATCAAGTTTTAATTATAAGGACATACGAGGTTGCTGTATTTCATAAAACCATTTATGATATGTTCCATAAAACCTTTTATTATACATGTGTCTATCTCCCTGAAAACAAGACCATGCTCACTCTACTTTTATAAGCAGAAGGAAGACAAGTTCTTGATACTTTTCTTCCCAAGAAAAGTGATTGATTGATTAATCTTAGACCATATAAGTAGGGAAATCATTATCTGCAGATGCTAAGATCTATAACAAACTGGGAGCTATGTGATGAATCCTAAAGTTAGACTTGGTTGCCTAGAATTTTGTTTATGGACATAGAGTCATAGAATCATAGAATGTTAGGGGTTGGAAGGGACCTAGAGAGAACATCTAGTCCAACCCCCCTGCCAGAACAGGATCACCTAGAAGAGGTCACACAGGAATGTGTCCAGGCAGCTCTTGAATATCTCCAGAGAAGGAGACTCCACAGCTCTCCTGGGCAGCCTGTTCCAGAGCTCCGTCACCCTGAACTTTAGATCTCTGCCAAATATTTAGAAAAATTGTTCAAAATACCTCCTTCTTCAGCAAATACCTGTGAAAGGGCAGTGAAAAAAGCCACTGTTTCTGAAACCTTTGAGTGTTAAAAATTTTTCATTTTTACTTTCTAAGAGAACCTTCAGAATCGAGGAGGTGTTTTGCAGCCACAAGGGGACAGATCCTCTTCAGAAATCTTGTCAGAACTCACAGGTTCTTACTGCCTATGGTTATTAAGTCATATGATCTTATTGTAAATATGCATAGGAAAGCAAATCTTTCTCCTGGTAAATCATTATTCCCTACTGGTTGAAGACAGTGGTGGATGAATGAGAATGTAATAGATATTGACAGTCCTTGCAAATAATATATTATATCCTTGCCTGAATAAAAAAAAAAAGCAATTCTTTATGGAAATACTGGTATTTAAAGATTTGAGTGATGATACATTTTAGAGTAGAAATAACCTAACAATGATCAAACAAGAATTTTTGTTCAGAATTGTTTACCTTAACATTTTATCTTCAAATTCTAAAGTATTTTTCAAGAGATTACTATTATTTTTATGACAACACCAACCAATACCCTGTTCACTGAAAAAGATGAAAAGGTTGGGTAACAGGTGGTTGGAGTAGTACAAGACTGTGAAGATGAACACAGCAGATTTTCAGACTCGTTTTCTAAATTTTCTGGGTCTGTGTCTCTGTCTAATCGTTGCCTCTGACAACTCAGTTTTCTGTGAAACTGATCATCTGACAGCATATTGTAAACAGATCTCATGCACTGCTGCAATATTTGTCAAAAAAGTCCAATGATAAAAGGAGTTTTTACTTTTCTGTTTCTTCTAACAAAAACCTTCCAGCTAATGGAAAAGTTGGTCAAAAATATTTGATGTGTTTAAGCGCTGTTAAGCATATTACCATGTTTCTGTTCCTCACTAGCACTTAATCAGTAGAGAAAACATGCCTGATGCATGCTGTTAATTTACAGATGAGTGGAAAACAAGCCTGTGTATAAATACCTCTTCACTTATACAAATTTAATTGTTTGTATTCTCACTAATTACTTAAAGATGCCTGCACACGAACATATACACACATATGATACATGTTATTTTCCTTAAGCCATGACAGAGTGTGGTAAAGGCTTCTGTGGGCAGAGAGAAAGCTAACTTGAACAGGGGCAGAAATGCATATATCCAGGACCTACTTTGAATCTCTGTTCTTTGGCTCTTATATGGTGTATTTTTCAGAACTGGGACTTCTTTTGGGGATGACCAGCACAACACTTTCTCTATTTCAGTGTNCTGAATCTCTGTTCTTCTCATTTTCCACTTCATTGCACCTTGGCTCTTACATGGTGTATTCTTCAGAACTGGGACTTCTTTTGGGGCTGACCAGCACAACACTTTCTCTATTTCAGTGTAAATCTTTTTAAAATAGCAGTCCTCACTCAGCTGAGTGTCAGAGCAGGTTCTTTTTGTCTGTGTCTCCATTTGCAATATCCCTTTTCTCATTCCAACACTTGCAGAGCATTGAAGTGCTTGTTTGTTTCTAATGCTAGTTTATGGGAGCCATTTGGAGATCAGCCTGATTCCAGAGCTGTGAGAGCTGTAACTGCCTATCGCACTGAACCTGGAAACAAATGTTACATGCAGGGCTGTCCAGTTGGAAGTCCTTTTACTTCTCCTCATGAAAACAAAAAAAGGAAAAATGCTTTTGCTCAATTTTAAAAAAGAAGATTTACAACTCCCCAAATAAAAGTTTCCCAAAAATGATAATTGGAAAAAAAACATATTTAGAACATAAAAATATGCAGTGTACTTACCAGTAAAAAGAATTGCCTGGCACACACAATGAAATAACTTATTATTCTTTACATAATTGTAAGATTCTGACATTTGAAATTAGAAATTCATTTTTATAAGGGAATTAAAAGATGTGTTAATATATGTGATATAAGATAATGAAAGTAATTTTGTTTGTTACAGTGTAGTTCTTGAAATGAAACTCTGCAAAGGCTAAGATTTGTATTACGAGCAATTTGTGATCACCTAGCTCTTGAATTCACTGCATTGTGAAACTAAATCACAGAATGCAGATGAAGCATGATATGACTTTGCAGGAGAATCCAATGTGTGCTCAGATCTGTTTTGTGCTAAATAAAACATATTCTTTAAATCTGAAACATGATAGCCATCATTATATTTTCTCCTATTGCTAAAGAGAGAAGTTCTAGTCACTGTGTGGGCAGACATCTACAAAGCTCTGCTTTATTGCTATTCAACATGTTCCGAATAAGAGGAAGTCAACCAGTCTCACACATAAAATACACTCCAGAATGCCTGAGTACAGCTGTGGCAGTGTCAGCACAGAAAAAAACAGCAAACATTTCTAATAACTGAACCAGGGTCTTCCCCTCCTCAGGGTTTCCTCTCCTCCTACAAAGACAATCACATTTTGCAGCTGAGCTTCAGCTCAGCAATCATGCCATTTTTCTAGCTTGCTGTTGCATAGTCTAGAGGGTTTTGAAAACAGCAAGTAGCTTTCAGTATAAATCTATGCACAGTGCACAATTATAGGGAATGTACTTGCTGGCATTGCCCTTTTTCCCCACTGAGAAATACTTTTCTCTTTCATACATGGCAGTATGTTAACCACTCTCTTATCTTTACTTTCAGTCGGAGCAGATCAAATAGCTAGTGCAATGTAAATAAGAAGGAATTGTATCAACTATGCTTACAATGCTCGATAATGAAGTACACATAACTTTGTTCTGCTACCAACTTCAGCTAGAGTTGTCAACATTCCCTCCCCAAAATTCTACATTTGCAAAGCGTGTACGTTAGGAAATTGAAGGTGAACAACAAAAGGGAATTATTCGCACCTGTAGAGTTCGTGTTTAGAAAGGAGGATGCAGTGCCCTTGCACTGCAAGGTGTTGCATCACTGCAATGAAAGAGGTCTAGAAAGCACAGGTGTCAGTATTTTTAAAGCTGAGCATGATAATACACTAATTTGTACTAGAGAATGTCTGTTCTTGGTGATCACCTGGCTGATGGCTGTGTATGGACTTCTTCCATGAGGTAAAACAGTTGATGAGACGGAGAGAGGCTTTCAGTAGCTGTTTATTCCTTTACAGTGTGTACTGTGCTCCTTTGCTTAATATGAGTTTACCCCAGATTCAGAGATAGTGGCTAGGAGGGTGATTCAAAACTCCTATACACCTAATACACCTAATAAATTTAAACATAAGACTACTATTTAGACTGATGGTGAAAAAGACAGTGAAAATAAGAATGATGCAGAAGTCTGAATCTATTAAAAAAAGATACAATATTCAGTAATCACCATAAATAGAGTTCTGATCTGGTCTTTGTGAACAATGACAGACTGAATAGCATTGTCTTCAATTCCCTTCTTATTATTTCTCTCTTTTTTTTCCCACACATCAGTCTTCAAGAGACCTTCTTTAATGTCACAATGCAACAAGAGTCGACTTTGAAAAGCCTCAGCCTCCAAACATTCATACAATGAAGGACTGTTCTGAAAGTTCCAAATGGGCTTGAGCAAGTAATTTTTTTCTTGCCTCTGCAGCTAATACTGAAAACTTTACTGAAAAAAACAAAACCAAAACAACCCAAATCCAAACAAAACAAAAACCAGGAAATTTAAAAATAAACTGACTAGGTAGTAGGAAGGAAGGTGGTAAGAGGAGATGCACTTACAAAAGAGAAGATATGTAACACAAAGGGAAGATATGTAACACAAAGAGATGGAAAATATAACAGATTTTTTTTTAAAAAAACATAATTCTGAGAGAACTCAGCCTTGAGTAGATAACAAAAGCTAGAGGACAGTCTGTGTTCCATTGAATGAAGATTTGCTTAGCTTAATTTCCAATTGAAATAACTCATAGCTCAGACTTGGCTGATTGTGTAGCAGAAATAATTAATTGCCAATGGTTAATTGTATTTATCTGTCAGATGAGATGTATTTTCCACTTATTGCTAGTTAGTTTTACTGCCTACATAAAGAATAATATTAGGAAACTAATGAACAGTTATGAGTTGGTCAAACAAAGAGTTTCTATGTTTGTTGATGCAAGTCTGCTCAAGGAGGAAACCCTAAACTTTTCTACACTGCAAACTGAGCAAGAGGAAGAGCTATGCTTATGAAGGTTCACTTTTTTTTTTTTTGATCTAGTTATATGAAGTGTTTTGCTTCTACATACAAGCTACCACCATTCATATGTGTCCACTACTTCATATAATGGTCATTGGCAGTTTCATTTGTAGTAAAGCAGTTTAGAGATGGAGAACACTAACCAAAAGTATGGAGTGAAGTACCAGAATGAGCTCCTATGGCCTCAGACTTGTTCTGTCCACAGCAGTGCACAGGTATAACCAATATCTTCTGCAGTTGCTTCTTGATGTCACTGTAGTTCTCAAATATCTGCACTGCTGGTAGCATGCATGACATGAAAGTCACACACACACATATGATCTTTTCTGGTAGTCCAAAATACCCTGATGAGGACTAATCAAGAAGCATGATGGTGCTCATTGAGTTAAGGAATGCAACCACAGTACAGACCACAACTTACAGCTGTGGCACTTCTATGGAGGCAACACCACATGATTGAAATAGCTGGCAAAGTTTTTCATAAGATCAAATATTGGGAAGAAATCTTTCTGTTAATTTCTTATGCAAGTCCATGGTGGGGGTTTAGTGATGCTAGCTGAAAGACCTACTTGTCAGACCAAGTATCATCTTTCTGTCATTTTTTCCTGAGTAGAACCAATTTTTGAAGATTTGTTTTCTTAAAACTGTTAATCAAAATGAGATGAAGGCTAAATATTGGAAGAATATTCTGTACATTTATGCTATCTCTAGTCTAGTTCTACTTTTAGCTAGAACATGCACATACCCTAAGCAGAAGGGTGACAGCAATGTTGAAGGGGCAAAAATATCTATTTAAATATTGCATAAATGACTATGTACTATCTTTGGTTAATGAGATGAAATATCCAGTGTTCAACGTTTTACAAGAATAGCCTTTTTCTAAAATGAAGAAAATACGAAGTATACTCCATTGTTATACAGCTTACACAGCTGTGGAAAGACTGAAATCTGATGTATCAACAAGAGAGATGATGGAAACTGGAAACTTGACATTTCAAGGGAAGAAAAAATATGAAATGGAAAATAGGAAAATAAAAAGCTAGTTACTTGTCTGCACAAAGCTTCTTCCAAGAAGAAGAAACAAAGCAAATGTAATACAAACAGATCAAGATGTTTTATGAATGCTTTTCAAACTTACTATCAGCATCTCCACTGAGGACAGACAAATTCATTAAGTTTAGAATTAAAGTGAGTATATTTATAAATTGATGTGTATTTTAATGATTTCATAAAAATAGTAACATCTTAAAGTTTCATATCAGACCACTTAGTTCTGTGTACATGTTCAGGAAAGTCTTTATAACTTAATAAGCCTGTGAAGGCCAATATTTATATTTTTAGGTTGTAATTTTATAGTGATAGATTTAAATTACTGGAAGAATGAATCACAGCTGAACAGATGCCAGTGGCTGAAACTATCCTAGTAAAATGCCAGTGTGGGAAGTATTTTGTAGACCAGGCTTATCTAGGGTTCAGCCTTAGCCCAAGGAAGTCTTTGTCTGAAAATAGCTCTGTCATCCTTATTATATTAACACTACATATGTTGTCTTCAGATTACTCTGTGTAATGTTTCCTTCACATGTCATAAACCATTGCATATCTTTCATTAAATTTTGGATTTGGTACAAGAGTAATTGTAGGCTATAGCTAGGCTTCTCATCTGCAATTTTCTGTCAAGGTCTTTGAAAACCTGCAAAAATTCAAAAGATCTTTAGAAGCTAACAAAAGAAAAAATATTTGTCTAGGTACATTTTAAACAATATTGAAATTAATAAATGGAGTAACAAGCTGCTAAAATACTTTAAGAATACCCATTTTAAGATTATAAGAAAAAAACTATGTAATTCACTACACTTGGAAATCACATGATTTACTCTTCTATTTTGAACTTTGTTCAAAGAAAAGGTTTGTGAAAGTATTACTGTAAATTAGCATGTACTAGAGCCACCAGCCTGTCCAGAACAGCAGCAGATAGTTGGGTTTTTTATTAGTAATACAGCCGGTGCATAATTTTCGTATCAAGTGTCAGCATCTCACAGCATGAGAAAATGATGTATTCCGAAAGGACATATTACAGACTGAAGAATATTAAAATGTTCTACTGTAGAAAGACTATTAAGGGAAAATGTGATTTTGATGACAATAGTGATCCATCAATCCAAGTTAAATCAGGTATATATTTAATACCACAAGACCCTTAGACTGAACACCCCTTCACATTACAATGTTTAGTTTTACAAGCAACATACATGACACCCACTTTACCAAAATCTCATGCAATTAAACTTCTTGGAGAGTTGAACTTCACCAAAGTGAAGGCAGACATCTAGTGTGAAGTGGAAAGATCTGAAGACAGTCATTTACTTTTTGAGCATACAAACCCACTACATCTGACACAAATCCTTAGAGAAGAGGGTAGAGATGACACTGTGAGATTATCTGTACCCTCAAGTCTCCCTATAAACATTGGCAGAGCTATCTTTTTATCCTCCTTCCAGTTGCTTTAGCACCTTCAATTGCAATAATTCATATGTAAAAAAACCCTGAACATGCAAAGCCCACCCACCCCCTCCCCAAATGAAAACATCCAGCCACAGCATGACTGTGGTTAAGGTCTTAGTGTACTGAGACAACTGTCAGGCAAGCTGACTGGTGGTGTTTGTGACCAATAGTATTTGCCTCTTTATATTCCTTCCCATCTGCCTGTGTCCATCTGCTGCCTTGTCTATTATTTAAATAAATTCTTTGTAACAGTCACCATCTTTAGCTTTCATGTTGGAAACAGCATTTAGCACCAAAAGGCTTTGGGTTCACTATGGTATTAATAAAGATTCTTACAGCTAATACACTTTTACTGTAGAATGGGTTGGGTTTTTTTTTTCATTTTGGCTACATCAGTTTCTTATTCTGTGGATTTGTAGCTCATGAAGGTCTTTGAGGAATTCTGTACTACTTATGCTTTTAATGAAAATGCCTACCTCGTCCTGGTTTGGTATAAACTAAGGGCTCCAATAGAGACTAATTTGCAGCCAGGTGGGGAAAAGATACCTGTTTTAATGATGAGCAAACTTATTTTAATTCATGGCTATTAGTTAGTTCCTGGTTTTCCCATCAAATGGGATAGAAATTAGTTAAATCACCCTTTGCAAATCTTGATGTTTGTCTTTAAAAATTATCAATAAATGTAAGAAGCGATATATTTCTAGAATAAATTTCCACAGTTGCTTTGTTGAAACTAAACTGCAAAAACTAAAGGATCCCATTTAGGATCAGGCCTCTTTTGCTGGTCCTGAAAGCTGAACAAGTGGAGAAGAATCTCTCCAGCACCACTGGAATCCTTGTGTTTGGCTTTGCTTGTGCTGAGTGTTGGGAGTGGCACCAGAAAGCATCCTTCTTTGTCAGTGGGAAGCATCTCAGAGTGGGGGGAGGGAGGGAAGTGCCTTCAATGAGTGATCCACTTGCAAATAACAGCTTGCTGAATGTCATCTTGCAGAGATTTACTGAAGCTGTCTGTTCAAAGCGGTATGTGACTCTGATCCTTAACTCTAAATCTGGGCCGATGCAATCAGTTCTTTTCCCTTAAGTTAATGAGCAGATCTATGTTGATTTTAGTGTCAGCTTAATCAGACTGTATGTTCTTCAGGGAGAGGAACTGAATTTTCTGTGATGTGTGGCATCCAAGCTACTGTCAGAGATTTAACTCAGGATAATAACAGTGGTTACAAAAAAAGATGGAAACCACTTTATTAAGTAGAGAAAAGAGTATTTTAATGATAACTTCTGTCGTAAGGCTACTGTTTAACTGAAATATTAGGTTTAAATAAAACATAGAAAGCATCAACTAATGGATACTTCACATGTCTCTCACTCAGCACTGTCTATTAATGAAGTCTTCTGTTTCTTCAATAACAGAATAGTACTTACTAATTCTACATTCTCTGTTATTTCCCTTGCAAAGTACTAAATTTGGAAGAGAATTACTTTTGTGTTATCAGTTCCACTCTCTCTGTATCCATGCTTTAAATATTAGATCACAAAATGAATAAATAATTCTGCTTTGTCCAGCAATACTGAGAATTAGTGGCATGGTGCTTCATTATTACATGCCTATACTTGGAAAAAATATCACTTTAGGATTAGATCTTGCAAATTCCTCATGTGGTGTGGTGTACTATTGTTTGGGGTTTTTTTTACAAGCATACCTATTAATGAACAGTGACATTAGGTGCAAAGTTATTTACTGTGTGAGGTGTGAAGATAGGTGCTGCTCTATCAGGTCTATAAAAGTGATGCTGTATGATTAGCAAAGTAAGTGATACAGGTGCACTGCCACCTGCCTTTTCCCACAGAAACTGTCACAGTCATTCCACTTCTAGGTTATCTGTAAGTCTTCCGTTTGTATGACCCAGTTCAATGTCTAGCTTCTGCTGAAACTGATAACTTTTCAGTTGTCATAACAGGCTTCAGATTGAACTACTCTGAAAAGAGGTAAAAATAGTGAATGTTACACTTTTCTAGGGCAAGAGATAGAAGATTTTATTTTCATTTGACATATTCTGGGATTTTATTTTCTGAGGAAAAGTTTAATTTACCTTTTGCTCTTGAAAAGTTAGTCTCATTGAGAAAAAAAATCCAGCTGTTTTCCTTAATTTTTCATACCATTAAATGAAGAGAAAAAGATTGTCATTGGGAAACAAATGCAGATGATTTGGGAAAGGATGATGTGATAATCATGATGCCTCACACAAAGTTCCTGCACAGCTATTACCACTTCACATGCCCATTAGCTGTATTGTTGCAGAAGATCTTTTTTTTTCTATAATGAAACTCTTTTCCCTCCTCCAGATCCATGAAACTGTTACATTTAATCTCTGTACAATGCTTTCTGAGTGCATTCAATGAAGTTTTAAAAACCTAAGATATTAATTATTCCATATTTCTCTCCATGTTTTTATTGAGTTCCCATGAAGAAAAAGTTGTTATTGGTTGAGGCTTCCTGTCATAAGTATTTGGGACAAGTATCTCAAGGAGTGAAAAAGGCTGAAGTTAAATGCTAGTACGGTTGCTCACTTTTGAGGTAGCATATATATATTAGATGAGGATTGCCCAGTGGATTGCCCAGCAGTGGCAGGAGAAAAATAAAATATGCATTCAACCACTTACACTGTCAGGAGCTTAGTTCTTCTAGAAATTATGCTTCGCATAGAGGACTTAAGCTCCCCAAAAGTGAAGATTGTCCAGAAGACAGCATCTTCTGGAACTCCCTAACCCCTGCAGGGCTGAAACAGCTGTACACATTTCAACATTTGAAGGCTGGAAAGAGGGTGCAAGATCTGAAAAAAAAAAAGATCTACAAGATTTCTGTCCAAATTTACTCACAAAACACATTTAAATGCACCCAGCAACTCCACTGGGATTCAGTCACATGTTCTAAGCTGGATATCAATGGTGTTTTGAAGAATTGAGGTCAGTAACCATATGTAGTCATTTAGTGATCACACAGAGATTAGTTCTGCCTCATCAAAAAGCTTGAACTTTGAGATACTACTGACAAGGTAGAAGAATCCATTGGCAGTCAAGTCAGATTTACTTAGTGAATTTAAGTGAATTAAGATACCGAAAAAAGTGTGGAAACTACCTGACAAGTTTAACTTCACTTTCTGTTCATCAAAATCCCTGGTATAAATTATTCTTTTAGCTCTATCTCACAAACACCATTTTCCTATCTTCAGCTATTTTTCAACAATACCAGTATCATTTTAAAGAAAACAGCTATTCCCGCATCTGAAATAAAAGACTGAATTACCTCCTCTCACTGTGTTTTTGATAGTAGCCATTCTGTCTAGTCTTCAAAGTTTACAGAGATCTGGAGTTTTCAATATATTTTTAACTTGAACAGAACTCATTATATTATTAACATTTTGAGAAGCATGAATTAATCTTACATCTCTCCTAATATAGTCATGTTCTTAAAATTTTTTACCACTCCCCCTGCCCCATTTATAGCTTTGTTATCCTGAGATCATTAGTATGCACAATTGAATGTTTTGGAGTAGAAGGTTGGAGATCAGTCATCAAAATCTATTGTTAGTCCAGGCAGCCCTCGGCCAATAATGAGATGCAGGCAAACACCAAAGTGTGAGTATCTCAATTATAGTTTTAATATACAGGTCAATATAGAATATCAACTGTCGTGAAACCTACATTCCACATTGAAGCATGACAAACAGCCCTTAAAGATAGGAGGAAAGTATTTTACTCACTGAGGGCAAATATTGTCTACTAGCTAGTTATATATAGGCAGCAACCCCTTGGCTAACAAAGCAATATATACATATTGAAGGAGGGGAAACAATTCTGGTTTTCATTAAGAAGACCTGGTTATCTCCTGTGTAAGCCTGGATTAACATGAGTTTTGGAGCAAAACAATAGGTCTGTCTGGATATCCTTGAAGGGGAGGAGAACTTGCACTTCACCAAAGGGTAGGAAGGGAATCAAGCAGAGGTATAATCTTATCTAAAAGTGTCCTGTGAAGGAGTTTCTATGTTGGAAATTAAAAGAAGCTGTAACGGGCAAGATTTCAGGTGGAGGCTACTAAGCAGAAGCAATCTGAGAGAGCAGGGAAAGACCCAAGCCTGTAGTGATAACTTCAAGACAAACATAGCGTTACATGAATAAGGGGGAAAGACTTGTTTCAAGTCCACTAGGTCAGGTTTTCTTTCATTTCTGCTTTTTTATTATTTTTTTTTTCTCTAATGATTTTTATCTGTGCTGGTTTGGGATGTTGTGAATAAATGCTTGTATTTGCATTCTATTATAACTCAGCCTGAGTGGGTTTTAAGTAACTGGAAGATCATGACATTACTCACTTAAAAAAATTTTTATACTGGGTTACCTCAATAAAACCCTGCCTCCTTAGAATATACTCTTATAATCAGAGGGTAGCAGAACAGGCTGCATTTTAGTCACATCAGGCAGATGGAGGTTTCACACCACAGACATCAGGAGAGAGTCATGGTTAATGTGAGACTTGCAGGGAAAATGTCAGTACCATTATTGGTTTCCACTGCATTAAAGGCTGAAAGAATCTTTTAAAAAAAACCAAAAAACCAGAACAAAGCCACATGCTCCACAAGCTGCTCAGTAACTTTGGAATGAAAACTGTATAAAAGATAAGGCATAAACATTTCATGACCCAGTAATCCTACAATATCATCTTCCAATGCAGCAGGCTCTTTCCAAATGCTTTACAATGCATTGCTCTTGCTTCCCCTAGGGGTTTTCTCCTTTTGAACAGTGGAATGATATGAATTCCAAAGGCAGGAGATTTTGTAAAGGGAGAAGAGATGTTTCATTCAAAACCAAAATGAGAAAATCACTGTGTTTAACTGACATTTAGACTTCATCTTTATCTGTATTATGAGTCTCCATAATCTGGAATTGCTCTTCCATCCTCTTACTCTGCCTTTACCTCTGTACCTCTCTGAAGGTGTAGACTTCAGTTCAGGTCTCTTTGCTCAAAAAAAACTAACCCAAAGACTTTTTCTTTAACAGTTCTTTGTTCCACAATAATTTATTAAAAACGGAGTAATCATTATTTAATATTTTGTCTCCATGTATATATTAGTTATTATATATTTAATTAAAATAATGTTTTTACAGCATTGCTTGCAAGATTCTGCCAAGATTATGTTTGCCTGTCATAACAGCAGAGTCATATAACATAGTGAGGGCCATGGTCCTGAAGAAAAACTAGTCCAGGTAGACAAGCCAAATTAAGAGACCAATGGATGCAAATATGGATGAAATTTCTTGCTTTAATCTGCAAATCTTATCTGTGGCAGTTGCTGCAGAAAACCTGCATCGTACTTAAACAAAACTGTCAGATCTAAAGATCTATCAAGCTTTGAAAAAGTTTGGTCACACATCTAAAATCCACCATTAATCTCACTCAAATTTCACAAATCAAAGTCCTACACACAAGCTATCTAAGGAACATTAAACCCATGAAACAACCTGTGTTCATCTGTTTTATGTGTTTTATTAAGACTCTTCTCCATTCCTTACTAGTTCCCTTCAGCCTAGTGATATATGTTTCCAGACCTTGAAAAACTGTCATATTCTCTACAGAAATGAACTTACAGACAGAATTATATGTGAATCAGATGACTATGAGTAGATTGTTCCCTGAGGGACATGGTCAGTAGTGAAGAGAAAGCATCATGCATCACACAATCCCTAAGTGTTTGTTGATGCCTCAAATCAGTAAAAAGGGCATTGTGGCATGCTCTGGCTAAAGAGTAATAAGAAGTTTGGACAAATCTATGTGGGCATAGAAGATGCACTTCTCTTCATAAATACAAAAATATTAACCAAGACAAATGCAGATCTCCCATATATCATCTGAAGCTGCATCGTTTGAAACATCTGGTTCCGAGGTAGAAATCCCTACACAGTGCTAAGCGTAAAGCATGTATGACTGAACACTGGGTGGACAAAGCAAGTAATGACAAGAAACAGGGTTCCAAAAATTTGTGCCCCCACTTAATTTTGAGTGCTATGCAATGAGGGTAGAGCAAAGATGTGTATCACCAAAATGCAGTCAAAACCTGGCATCTTTGACTTAGTATGTGGCTCACACACGTGAAAATGCAGGGGAACAAGACATGAAGCTGCTATGAATAACAGAATAGTTCACTCCATTCTTTACACTTTATGAATGGAAAAAACATGTAATGCATTCCTGAATGCTTTTTATGTGAAGAACTCAAGTCTCCTAGCAGAGAGCGATTATTGAGAATTGTGACGGAATTTCTGTGTTAAATTTCCAGTAAGGCTGGGTAGTAGAGTTGAGGGAAAGATAAAGAAAAAAATGACAGAAAAACTCTAGTAGAGTTTTTATTATTTAAAAATATATTTACCCCACATAAGTTGTATAGTCTTTACTGTCTGGCACACAACACCTGGTTTTAGACTTCAAAGCAGATCAACAGGAAAAAATATATTGTTGATAAATATTAATTAGGTGGGTGTGCATAATCCTAATATTTTTTTCTTTCTGTAGTCAGCATACTAACTATTACTGTATGTGGTGACATCCAACTGTGACAGGTTACCAAATCTCTAGCCAAATTTTGGACAAGATTTGGGAACAAACTGACACACTGACAGTTTTCCTTTTGGAAACTTCTTTTGAAGCGTATGATGACTACACCAAGAGTCACAATCTGCTCTGGTAAATGAGGAATTCATCTTAGATGTGTGATAACAAGTTCAGCCTTCTCCACTGTCAGGAGACTAGCTAACAGTGAAATATTTGAAATCCAAAAAGTCACCTCATTAATCAAACTAAAATCAATATGACATGTGCGTATAATGTAGCATAGTTCTCACCCTGTCTCAATCATTTACACTTCCATGCTGCTGCCTGTAACATAGCCATCCTTTACTTGGATAAAAGAGTATTACTCAGCAGAGGACATTCAATTCTTCTTCTAATGCCGTTTCATTAACCAGGCATACTCATGGTTCTCATTAATTATATACCTTCCAAAATACTTGCTGGTAGTTGCAGTCACTCAAAGATGAGCAATAAGAGAATAGAATATTGGTAATTGTGTCATAAGCAGCTCTTGCCAAAGTACATTTAAATTAATTGATCTAAGAAATTATTTCTTTTCTAATGAGAATAATTAAACATGAGATTGAATTTTAGCAACATCTAAAAAGGCATAACAGAATGTCAGTGGTTTCAAAGACTAAGCAGCAGCTTGAGCCTTACTCTCTAAAATAAAGAAAAAAATGTATGGGAAAATTTTTTTTAAAAATGTTAAACTAAGTATTTCACAAACAAGTTAAATCTACAGATAAAACTGATTAAAATTCTTGTCTTGGGATTACCAGTTAAAATACATTTAAAGTGAAACTAGAGAAAATGAACCAAGTGAATAGATGGAAAAATATGATGCCTTTCCCTGAAAAAACTTAGGATCCAAATAGAATCATAGAATGGTTTGGGTTGGAAGGGACCTCTGAGGTCATCTAGTCCAACCCCCCTGCAGTGGGCAGGGACATCCCCAACTGCTCAGAGCCCTGTCAAGCCTCACCTTGAGTGCCTCCAGGGATGGGGACCCAACCACCTCCCTGGGCAACCTGTGCCAGTGTTCCACCACCCTCACGGTGAGGAACTTTTTTCTAATATCCAGTTTAAATCTACTCTTCTCCAATTTAAAACCATTGCCTCTTGTCCTTTCAGTCCAGGCCTTTGCAAACAGGCCCTCTCCAGCCTTCTTGGAAGTTCCTTTTATGTACTGGAAAGTCACTATTAGGTCCCGTTGAAGCCTTCTCTTGTCCAGGCTGAACAATTCCACCTCCCTCAGCCTGTCCTCATAGGAGAGGTGTTCCAACCTCCTGATCATTCTCGTGGCCCTCCTCTGGACCCACTCCGTCATGTCCATGTCCTTTCTGTGTTGAGGGCTCCAGAACTGGACACAGTATTCCAGANCCCTTAGTGAAGCCATGCTGACTGTCTCTGATCACCTCCCTCTCCTCCATGTGCCTAATCAGACCTTTTAGGAGAATCTGCTCCATGATTTTCCCAGGCACAGAGGTGAGGCTAACAGGTCGGTAGTTTCCAGGGTCCTCCTTTACACCCTTTTTGAAAATGGGTGTAACATGCTCTTTTTTCCAGTCACTAGGGACTTCACCTGACTGCCAGGATTTCTCAAATATTATTGAGAGTGGCTTGACGACTACATCAGCCAATTCTTTTAGGACTCTGGGGTGCAGGGTGATCAGGCACTGGAATGGCGTGCCTGGAGAGGTGGTGGATTCACCATCCCTGGAGATTTTTAAGCAAAGATTGGATGTGGCACTGAGTGCCATGATCTAGTAAATGGATTTGAGTTGATGGAGGGTTGGACTTGATGATCTCGAAGGTCTTTCCAGCCCGATCGATTCTGTGATTCTGTGATTTCATCAGGTCCCATAGACTTATGTATGTTTAGGTTCCTCAGGAAGTCACGAACCTGATTTTCACATACAGTGGGAGGGACTTCACTGCCCTGGTCCCCACCTTAGGGTTTTTAACTTGGGAGGTGTTGGGAGAGAGGTTGTCAGTGAAGACGGAAGAAAAAAAGTTGTTGAGAACCTCAGCTAATAAATAATAGAAAGGTAAGAAATGGATAATACAAGAAAGCAAAGAGAAAGAAGTGAAAGGCAACTGTATCTACTATATTCTGTGGACTTCAGTTATTCATTATCCAGCCAAAAAAGTTGAACCTTGTGCATTAAAATAGCTTTTAATGGCCGAAATACAGCGAAGTTTTTAGGCAGCTTCTAATACTTTGTTGTTCCTTTCACCTGGTAGCTGTAATTTGATCCCCCAAGAATGACAGAATGTACAATGAATACCAGAAAATAATAAAAATAATAGCACTTAATAATATGCTGGATCAGCTAGCATTGCATCTGTTTTACTGTATTTTCTGTTACACACCTGCAAATATTTCTGTGGAAGATGCAAATGTTTTTTTACAATATAATGCAAATTATATTGTAAAATTTACAAAGAGGCAGGACAGCCAATTTTGATAAAGATCTTGTTGGAGCTCTGATAATTACCTGATATAGTAGTTTAGGTACAACAGGCTCTAAATAAAGTAGTTTTTAGCAGCCACATAAATTTTTGTATCCTTGCTGCCTGTATAAAAAATCCTTTTCCAAATCTAAAATCTAAACCCAATCTTAAACACACACACAATATTTGTCATCTGTAAGGAAGTTTCACAATTCAAAAAATAACATCTACATGCATGTAAGATCTTATGGTTTTGAAAAGCAGTAATAAAAAAAAAGGATCTTTTGCCCAGCTACAGAGCCAAGAGTTACAAAATTACCTATCCTATTTACTTACCAAGATTTAGAGTGCCACAAAATATGACAATGAACCTTTTCTGAAAAAGAGACAGTCACTATAAATTGTATCCTTCCATTTTTCAGTATGTTGGCTATATTACTATAAGAATATGGGGAATAATTTCTGTCTGAGTTTCACCTTCAATTTTGCAGTAAGGTAACTAGAGCCATGCCAATGATACACAGTGATGGACATGTGGAAGTCATTTTTCTCCAGAGGAATATAAGCTATTAATATTGATACTTAACAATGGAAAACCCTATTCAAATTTGTGAATATGAACAATATTCTAATGGAACAAATTCTGACTCAGTCTAGAAATGAGATATTGCAGTTAGAACAGTCTGAAATCCAATCCAGAGATCCTAGCTGTCATTTTCTAGTACATTAATTAATATGTTGATCTTTCCTTCTGAACCCCTAATGAGGACCAGCTTCCTCCACCCACACAGAGGGAGAATCTTTAATATGACTTAGTTGCTAACAGAAATGTGAGTCAATACATTCATTATCCTTAATGTCAGTTGTTTCCCTAGAGCATGAAACTAAGAGAACCATAGAAAAAAGAGGACCTTCTGGTCAGAAGACCCCAGAGACATACCACTCTTTTTCCCAACAGCTGATTTAGGAATGAATTATGAAGATAATACTGTTTTGCTGCAATAATCTTTAGCAATTGTTTTCTATCAGAGTTACCCCTTATCGAGACTGTAGGTTTTCTCCCAGGTGTCTGTGTTCCATTAGCAGATGTAACTCCAAAAGGTTGGGGTAATTCCTGTGAAAGGTTGAAAAAGGCCATTTTGAGCAGGGTGGAAGAGAAACACAAGTGGAAACCTCATAAAGTTCCAGTCGTCTGTCAAGGAAGCACATTTGTTACATGGATCTGTTTCAAGATTAAAAATGATGGGCAAATATTCTTCTGTTACCTCAGTACAGTAAATGTTCAATATCTGGAGTGGTAGATGACATTAAAAGGATTAGTTCACAGTGCTATTAAGCATTGCTGCACTACTAGGTCTTGGAGTTCTCCTACCACTCTCTGCACTGCCCTAAATAACTATCTCTGTGCCATCTAGCACTAGCACAAAATCACAGAATCACAGAATGTTAGGGGTTGGAAGGGACCTCTGAAGATCATCTAGTCCAACTCCCCTGCAAGAGCAGATAACCTAGAGCAGGTTGCACAGGATGGTGTCTAGTCGGGTTTTTATTATCTCCAGAGATGGAGACTCAACCACCTCCCTGAACAGCCTAGAACTAGTGCAGCACACCTTTCATGGACACAGTCTTCCATTCAAAAGCCCACTGAGCCCTTTCTGCAAAGGTTTAAACTGGTTTATGATATTTGGTGGCATACGATGATAAATGAAACATCAGTTGTGTGAAACATTAAAAAGCTATTACACATTTACTATCATACTCCTGAACTTAGTGCTGGTACCATCCTTCCTGAGCAAATGAAAGAAAACTAGCAGCCTAAACAGCTATTATTAAACTGTCTTCCTCCTAAATTTTCCAGTTGTGCACTGATGCTCATGCTCTATCCTTGACATGCCATTGCAACATCAGGAAAATCTGACAGAAGTGTGGATACTTCTCAGTGTCACACAGCTGGCATGGATTCAAATATAAACTGTGTAAAACACAGAAACTTACTGCACATTGCTCATACATTAAACTTACAGGACAGTTGACATGTTAGATGATGATTTTGGCAGATATGACATAAATTTGTCCAAAGCTAGGTATTTATTTATTAGCTTTAAACAAATGTGAGTAATTGAATATTTCTGCAGCTCTACACCTTTTTCCTTTGTCTTTGCATTGAATTACTGTGCTTAATTTATAGCAACTACAACAACATAGAAATAAGAGGAAATTTGCCTACAAACTAATGATAAACATTTATAATGTTATCATATTATCTAACACAAGCTTTTTAGTTTTCATCCATGTGACATTTACAACAGTTATTGCTGTCACATCTGAAGACTAAAATATAGCATTAAAATTTGTCATAGGAATTGGCTTTAAAACTTAACAAAATGAATAAAGGAGGCATTATTTGACTTTTTGAGTTCTGAGCAATTTTACAAAAAGCATTTTATAATTTTTTAGAATTCAGCTAACAATTAAATTCTGAGAACAACAGTCACAGTCATTTCTGAATTTGAACAGAAAAAAAATAAGAACTTGTGGATCTTGTTATTGTATGTAGTAATTTATATTATATACATTTTTGCATGTTTATTACTAACTTTACTTTACCAATGCATATTGCATTTGAATTACAGGTTTTTTCCATTTTATCGCAGATATGCAATTAACTGGCCAGGAATTAATGCAATATTTTAGTACAAGATTTGACAAAAAAAAAATCTAAGGATGAAAAACATCTCTTGAAGTATTAATTCTGTATATATATATTCCACAGGTTTTTCACTATTTTCATTTTTATCTTATTTGCGCAGTTTTGACACTTCTGAGTACATTTTATATAGTGAAAACCAGAGTTCTCATATTGTCACTCACTGCAGGTTCACTATGTTTATAATATCTAAATAGAAAAAAAATTAAAAGTTACTGTTATCTATATTTTCAGCTGTAGCAGGGCTGAAATGCAAATTACAGCACAGAATGGAGAACCAGAAAACACCAAATCTGAAGATTATTAGCAGGAAGAAGGAAAAGAGAAAAAAAAGTGGAAAAATTATGTAACACTACAAAGTTACACAACTTTCCTGTAACATTTATAAACTTTACTCTACCTTCTACCTTTTCCTTCAGGAACATTATTAGATTATGTGAAAAAGACACTGTTTTATGACTGCTGGGTAAGGAAATGTGAACTCTATCTTGATTGCTGTTTACCATATTACCATATTCCTTGAATACTTAATATTTGCAAAACCAAGTAACCAAAGACAGGAAGGCTAGGTTTCTAGAAGTCAAAGTTTCTGAAGTTAAGAACTGTAAAGAAATGCACTAACTGCATAGTAAAATTATATTCTTCAGCAGGACCCCTGCCTCATTCAGCACACAGGCTGGGCAATGTTCTGTAGAGAGTTATTCAGTATTTTGGCTGCTATTTCCCATTTCTAATCAATGGGCAGGTAATTCCTTTACTATGTCTTATTTATCATATTTACCCTTTACTGCAGAAATGCTATTCTAAAAGCAGAACTGTTTATCTTCTCACAATTTTTATGCTGCTTGTAAATGTAGCTCTAGGGTGTTTCAGAGCTCTCACTTGACACAAAAATGTGGTATTGCTTCCATTTCACAAAAAGCATACAGACAGAAATTAAAGACAGAAGTTTCTATTAATTTAGATCCCAGTCTGAAATGTCTACAGCTCAGTTTCAAGGTATGTAACAAATACTCGAGTGCTATACTTTGAATGTAGAAAGTACAGGTCTCCTTGGCTCATTTTGTAGTTGCAGAGCAGAGGCATAAGAGAATTCAGTTTAGCCCATAGCATTTAATGGTCTCACTTAGTGAGCCTATGCTTCAATGAACAAATACAGTGTGGTTATATAAACTGTCTTACTATGTAACTAGCACACTGTATGCCCAAGAGAAAAGCAGTCAAGATTGGTATGACCTTCTGCCAAAACTGCAAGAATGACAGTGACAGCTACAAGAGCCTCTTATGGCCACAGGTACCAGTTTCCTCCACAAGCTCTGAGGTCATGACTGCTTCTTCTGTCATCCCACACCAAAGAATGATTCTGCCTGCAGTGTTGTCAAGGGTTAGGGCTGAGCTGACCACTAATCTAGTGACAGATGTTCTCTTCCATGACTCTGGGAAGGGAAAGGGAATTAACAGAGAGAGAAACTTGTGGATTGGGAATGAAAAGCAAAACTACTTTAATGAAAATAATAATAAAAATATACAGAACCCAAACTCCCATTGATGGCACCTATGTCACCACTGATACTGTGACAGGAGGACTCAGCAGCAGATGGTGATCAGACTCAGGGAATGGATCCTAGAACTGGATTCAGGAACTCTTGGTTCAGGATCAGAGGAAGACTGGACAGAGTCCTGTGGCAGCAGAGCTGGGCTTCTGATCCTCACAATGAGAGTTAGCAGTCCATCACCTCAGATGGCTCAGGTGCTCACCCTCCAGGAAGGAAACGGGGTTAATAGAGGGTATCTGTCAGTCATCTAGTGGCTGGCCCAGCCCTAACCCTTGACAGTGTCCTGCTACAGTGCAAAAAAGGATGAGAATTGTTCTTCTCATTCTTCTACTGGAGACATTCTAAGTATCTGAAGGGTCACAATAAAAGATTGAGACTTCAACATTTTGACAAGAATTGTGAATGACTTCCCTCTTCAGAATGCCACAGTCACAGACCCTAGCTCACTACTGCTGTTGTCACTGGACTATTTCTCCAACACAGGAATTCTTTTTGGTGAGAAGAAACCTTTTTACCCCATAGTGTTGTATTTTGAAGCATCTTATAGCTGTCAGGAAAGTAATAAGATTAAAGAGAATTGAAGATCTGCAGATGTTTCTGGTGACATTATGCAGATCCAAAGACTGTACTGTGTAATACTTACTTTTTTAAAAAACATACCACAGGCCCCAAGATATGCTTATTCTCTGTATACAGTACATCCATCAAAAGGCATTTAGTATAATAATTAAGTTCCAGAAACAAATACGAGACTAATCAGTACCTCTACTTGCTAAAGAAAAGTTTAAATCTGAACCCCTTGATTTCATCTTCTCTGGTAACACTGCTAGTGCTTTTTAACTGATTTTATAAAGTTTTGCAGGAGACTCATGTATGTGTGCAAGTAATGGAGGTTTGAGAGGACAACACTGCAGAAAATAAGAGCAGTATGGGTCACTCATTACCAAGATAATACTAACAAGATTAAAACATTTATTTGTCATGCACACAGGGGGAAAAAAAAAAAAGGCTGTTTACTTGTAAAAGACCAGGTCGTGACTTTCTCCCAAGTGTCTCTCTTCTTCATCCACCCTTGTTGCCATATAGTTGCCTTCTGCAAGCTGGGGGATAGACAGCAAAATCCCTTGTAAAGGATGTTTTGCGTGTGCTCCAATGTGTGTTAGAAAAAGATATATACATATATATGTATATGCATATATATACACACACATGAAAACTTGTTACATGTTAGCCCTGTAATTACATATTACCTCCAGTGTGCTATGTTGCCACTCCATGTCAACACTCATTAACACAGAAGGATAATGAAAGATTACAGAGAAATTTACGAAGTTCTGGTTGGAATGGAGCCCACTGCTTCCAGTGCAGGAGCTGCTTCCATCTCACAAGAAAATAAAGGAAAATACTGGAAAAGGCATTTCCATGGAACAAGGAACACAGCACCACTGGAGCCTGTGGAGTGTCCAGATGGACAGTCAGCTGCCAAATGTTGGTATTAGTGAAAAGGTCAGGCTGAAGAAGTGGAGGCTGGAATTGGTGTGCTGTTTCTTGTGCTAGGTGTTTCATCCTGGGAAAAGAAGTTGCTCCATTGGACCCTATGGGGCGGTTGAGGGTGTGCTCCCCCTTAGTCNGTGGTTTTCCACAACCCTAGAGTTGAAACTTGGTGTAATATTGCAGTGTAATATTTCATGAAGTTAAAGTCAGAGATTTTTTCATTGGTTTGGCTTTCTGCAGGATGTTTTGTTTCTCACTGTGCATCTGGAATAGCCAGTCAGTGACAGGGCAAGTGAGAGACAGAAGCAAGTTAGATTAGGAGAATGAACAAACACTGTGTGAGGGGAAGGTTGCTGTCCTCTGAGCAGCTGATCCTGTAGGAAACATTGGTGAGATGTAAAAGCATGGTCCTGTTCATCTATCCCCAGTAAGGAGCATAGTTCTTTATCTAGCAGGGTTAAAGAAGGAGTCTATCACTGCTTGGTTCTCGCAGTGGCCCCCCTTTGGGACCGAGTACCGGGTGCCTACAGCATATATATATATATATATATAACATATATCAGAACTATGCTTGATTCTGCAGATAGTGGTCATTCTGAGTGCCGTTCTGCCCTAATTGCCTACGAACTATCACGCCTTAACATTGATATTGCTGCTCTTAGTGAGGTTCGTTTCCACGAGGAAGGCAGCCTTAGAGAACATGGTGCTGGTTACACATTTTTTTTGTCAGGTAAATCTAGAGCTGAAAAGCATCTTTCAGGGGTTGGTTTTATGATTAAAAACTCCATTGTTCCTAGACGCGAAAATCTGCCGATGGGTCATTCTGATCATATTATCTCCTTATGCCTTCCACTACACAATAAGCAACATGTTGTCCTCTTTAGTATATATGCTCCAACTCTCCAAGCTGACCCTGCCGAAAAAGCTAAATTTTACACCGACCTGCACTGCCTTATCCAAAACGTCCCTGCAGATGATAAGATCATTGTCCTTGGTGATTTCAATGCCAAAGTAGGAAAAAATTTTGAAGCCTCGAAAGGAGTATTAGGCAGGCATGGCGTGGGAAACTGCAATGATAATGGTCATCTGCTGCTAGAATTC
>VWZO01014444.1:83246-175212 GCA_013396975.1 Bucco capensis
TGGCGAAATAAACACTTGAAGATAAGTACAAAGATCAGTGTTTATAGAGCCATTGTGCTGTCTACTCTTTTATACGGTTCCGAATCATGGGTCATCTATTGCCACCACCTGCAACTCTTGGAGCGCTTCCATCAACTCTCTCTCCGTACAATCCTAAACATCCATTGGTCAGATTATGTGACTGATACATCTGTTCTAGAACAAGCAGTGATTTCAAGTATTGAGGCCATGCTGTTGAGAACGCAGCTGCATTGGGCAGGTTACATCTCCAGGATGAAGAACTACCGCCTTCCTAAAATTATGCTTTATGGTGAACTTGCCACTGGCTGTTGCAAGAGAGGAGCCCTGAAAAGGAGATACAAGGACTCCCTGAAACAACACCTCAGCCTTGGCCATATTGATCACCTTAACTGGTCTACTCTGGCCTCCAATCGGAAGGTCTGGAGACACACTATTTTTAATGCAGCTGATGTTTTTGAGAAGGCACGCAGGATCACTCTTGAGGAGAAAAGACAGCGTAGAAAGAATCATGTCTTGCAGATTATACCTCCTAAGGAGTCCTTCTGCTGTGCCTTTTGCAGCCACTCTTGTCTATCTCGTATTGGCCTTTTCGGCCATCAGCACGCTTGTGGGAAGCATGGATAGAGCCCTCCCCAGATCTTCATTCGCGAAGCCTAGCCATGATGATAAAGAAGGAGCTTAAGCAATCATGACATGGCTTTACACAGAGTATGTGAGTGAAAGACTTGTCCAGAAACTTCTGTATGCAGCCTGCACAGAATGACTGATTGTATTGGAGAACTGCTATGGGGACATTAACTCCATCTCAGCCAAACCCAATACACTGATTCTTGTCACTTGGCCTGCTGCAGTGGAAAAGTAGAGTGGGGTCCAGTGAGACAATTATACAATCTACTTTATGTCTTTAAAGGTGAGTGTCAAGAGGAGAGAGCCAGGCTCTTCTCAATGTCATCCAACGTTAGGACAAGAGGGAATGGGAGCAAATTGAACCACAGGTGGTTTAGTATTAACATGAGAAAAAGCTCCTTTACAGTAAGGGTGATGGAACACTGGAACAGGCTGCCCAGGAGGGCTGTGGAGTCTCCTTCTCTGGAGACATTCAAGAGCCATCTGGGCACATTCCTGTGTGAGCTTGTCTAGGTGATCCTGCTCTGGCAGGGGGGATGGACTAGATGATCTTTCTAGGTCCCTTCCAACCCCTAATATTCTATGATCCTATGATTCTATGGTCATGGGGATGGTCTCTCTGGGAGAGCTCTCCTACTGCGTGGAGGTAGATGCTTGGAAAAAACACAGATCTACACCATTCTCTCCTAGTGTTTCTGTAAAACTGAAATATGAGTGATATACACACACCAAAAATGTTTGGTTCTTCAGACTTTTTACCATGTGATCCTGCTTGCTTAGGCTACTGTGAGCTTCTGATTCAGGAGTCTAGCACCAGGCTTCCAGGGGTACCCAAATGATGGATTTCAGATTCTAAAAATATCATACTTTGGGTTCACAGCAGTTATACCTCTTTTTACTAAACATACTATCTGCTCCAAGGACTGTATATATATAGTGTACAAATTGTAATCTCTCTATTTCCCCTGAAGAATCAACCCCCAGTCTAGTTATGCCAGTATTTCTGCACCATTATTCTACCTGGGAACACAGATCTTGGGCAAGGATCTGTGCCATCTCCTGATGGTTATTCCACCATTGCAAGAATTTCTTCGTTCCCCAGTATAAGAGGCTGAGATGGGCATCAGAGCACCTCAGGCAACTGAATACCGCCTGGAGACTGTGGATTTGTTGTGGTTATCCCTAAGTAATTAAATCAAGAAAAAAATGTTCCTTCTATTTTCCAAACTTACCAATGTGGATAAACATCCACTTGCATCTCTAACAACAAAATCTTCTCAGTTAACTTTTAAAATAATGCATTTAACAAGTAAGAGCAGTTGCTCATGATATGCAGATACTTGGCCAAGACAGAATTTTCCAAAGCTTTTTTATTCTTACCCTCTGGATACTCTGACATAGCAGGATGTAGCAAAAGAATTAAACTGAGTAGATTGCCAAAATACCTGCTAATTAACTTTATTTAACTTCCTCCATTATAAGTCTATGTCATAGCAGGATATAGTTTCAAATAATTAGGCATATGAGACCTTTAAAACTTAATTAACTGTTTCATTTTCTAACTGCTCTGCATTAGTTGAATGATTTTGTTTAACCTTGTGGATTTGTTTGTACTTTGTTAGAGCCGATGCTAGTGAAGAGGTACTCTGTGACTTCCTTTCTGTAGGCAGGAGGAATCTCAGATTAACACCACATTCCTATCTCATTATAAAAGGAGGGATGCTGAGCTTTACAGAGCAACAGCACAAAATTATTCTGCACAGTAGCAATGTAAACAAAGAGGTCAAGCGGATTTCCTTCAGCTCAGGGAGTGCAGGCTGATCTGTGTGCAAGCACAGACAAAAAAACACCCCACTTTTCATACAAAATTAGGAAAGGAACAAGACTAGAAATAGTCCCTCTCTGCTACTCATTGAACAACCTGCCTCTTTATGATACGGCTGATTCTGCCAAGAACTGTCTCCTAATTCCACAGAAAACAAGGAGAATTTTAATGGGTTTTATAGATCATTACACAGGCTCAACTTCTATCTTTGCAGGGGGAATTGTGTGATTCAAGACAGCTCTACCATGACAATACAGCTGCAGTCATTCAATTATTTCTCTTCAAGATTACTTGATGGTACTAAGAAACACTTGTTGAACAAAACAGGGGAATCCTCAGCAAAGAAGGTACAGACAGGTACTTGCAAATGCAGAGGACAGAACACTGATTTATTCTTATTTCTTAATTTATTTTGCACAGGAGCTGAAATAAGTGAATTCTTCATGCCAGAAAGGGCCTTTCAAGTCAGGTACCAAATCTACTTGTAGAACAGGAAGGGTCAGCTCTTGTGGTAAGAAAGTGTGGAATTTTTGTACATTTTATTTACATCTCTCCTATTCCTTGCCTGTTTCAATCATGAAGTCACTAAGGTTCAGAGAGCCTTCTAGTGGACAAAGGTCTTCCTATCATCTCCTGAACAGCTATAAAAATGGTACAATCCTGAGAGGATGATTAGATTTATTTTTAGCATGGAAAAGCAGCAAGCATTCCATTCTCAGAAGCAGCTGAGCCATCTGGGCTGAGATTTCCCTTTCCTAAACCTCTGCACTTGCGATGCTCGTGTGGAGAAGTTCAGCTTAAATAATTGTTATTCAGCAAAAGTATACCCTATCAGAGGAAAAAACAACAACCAAGGCTCTTCTAATGCCTGGTAATTTTGGTAAAGGGTGATAATAGTAGGCTAGCACTTAAGCTTTTTATGAATAGATGACACTGCATCTCTTTGTACACCCTGATGTCATAGGGTGAGGGGAGAAGGTAGGCCAAGAAGTAATGTGTACTTGTATAGAAAATCAACTGGAGATCAGGCAAGTCCTGGTCTTTGGCTACACATTTTTGCCATGTTCAGGAGAGAAAAATAATGGTGGGCAACACTTCAGTGTTTGTTCAAGTGTTTCATTCTCTCCTCCTCAAGGTTTATTACACTTTTTATTCTGCAGTATGCTATCAGTCTCCCATTGACAGAAGGACACCATATAAGCTAGTTTAAGTTACCTATTAATGACTCTAAGGGTAATGATCTCAGCCCACTAAAAACATACATGTAGTAACATTCGCCATGTGAAATGCCACAGTCTTTACCACCTCTCCTCTGAGTTTCTGTCATTTGCATTGTTCCATTAAGCTGTATTGTAGGTGCATTGGCTGATCTGCACCAATGTAGTGTTGGAACTGGGCTGTTTTCCTGATATTTGGCTTGATTTCTTCATTGCATCATTGCCACCGGAATGCTTCCTGCTCTTACTCCTATGAACCATGAATGATGGTGATGGAAGAATGTGTGCAACTACTAAGCACACTACAGGAAGGAACTGAATGTAGGCACCAATCCTTAATTCATCTCTCTTCTTTCGTTACTTTCTTAGATGTAACTAGAATACATAGGAAATTAAAGCAGTTTTTCAGTGAGGCTATGAGAAAATATTCCTATCAACCACTCTAACAGAAAAGAAGAAAAATAATGTTTCACTGGAGACTAGTTAGCATGAAGATGATGATGATGAGCATCCTCAGTGGCAACTCTAACACATTTTGACTGGTGAAGGTCTCAGCAGAAAACATAATGGTAGATTTGTGCGCAAACACTAATCCGTGCGTCTGCAATGCAACCAATATTTCTGTGAGAAGCACAGCACAAAACAAGAACAGGGTACGTTATTCCTAACAGTAACACAACAACACTAAGAAGACAAGCCAGCTTAGATATTACACTTGGGAAAACAGATAAAATAGCCATTACCTTGTAAAAACCCTTGTAGTTTTCTGCTATGTGCCCTTTTTTGCACTGAATTGCCACATGCTTATCTTTGAAAGCCTGGTGATAACCAGGAATTTCCCTACTAAACAATACTGTGCAGGTGGACAAATGTGAAAACTAATGCATCTTAAGTGCACCAGCTTTTAAGCAGTAATAAGTATATATATATTTATATGGAAACTGCATGTTGGTTGGTACATGCTGTAACTTTGGACATGTGTCCTGTTTCCTTCTTGTTACAATTTGTGTTGTACTACATGCATGTTACTATTAAGACAGAATGAAAAAGGAAGTTTTTAGTGAGATGTATGAAGTTCTGCTGAGCTGGACCTCATTATTCCCAAGGCAAGAGCTACCTCTGCTCTCTTTGTTTGGCTCAGAATCACTCTCTTTCTCTGCATCAGCTCTATAACAATAATAGCTCATCTGGACACAGAAAATTCAAGGGCTGCACTGATAATGACCCATGATAGATGAACATGCTGTAGCTCCTTCCTGGCCTGAGCATGACATTATTATTACCATAAAAAACCAAACACCAAAGTATAGAGCTAGTATATATTTACGTATACGCACATGTTGACATGGCACAGGGTTAGCATATGACTCAAAAATAGTTTGAGTCCACCGGTTTAGATTTACACTTCACACTTCGGTGTGTGTTCTTCTTGACTGTGTAACACTCTTATGCCCTCTTTAAATAATAAAGGAGCCTGGGGACTTCTGTAGGTTTGAAAACAGTAGATTATCAGAAACATTTCTACTGACTGATATGGATGCCATCCTTTTCATATTCATGGACTGTTGGATTTCTTAGGCAGAAGAAATAGTGCAGTTGTACTACACATGGGTTTTGTTAGGCAAACTGTGCAGGGACTGTGGCAGCAGTAGGAGCAATAATGGGATGTTTGTATTGTACCAGTTCTTTGGTTCTCCAATATTGGAGAAGATGCAGTAAGAGACATTCTGTTTATACCACTCTGTGAAAGAAGGTAACTTTGTAGCTAGCAAGAGAAATTTGCTCTTTCATTAGAAGCACACTAGAAGTTCTCAAATAAAAGAGTTCTGCATAAGAAAATGCTGTTCTACTATGTGAGCTAGATCAGAGTTGTTGCATATGGCTGCAGAGTACCATGGATTTTTCAGTGCAAGAGCCTTCAACACAGCCAAGGGAGTTTGCTTTCATGAGATAAAATTCTGTCTTTTCTAGGAGTAAAATAGATACATGAAGCAGGTGGTGTAAATAAGCTGTCTAGCAAACATTCTAGGAAAATCACTGGAAAATGATTTCTTATTGGAAGAAAAATTAATCATCATTACTTGTCTTTTTCTCTGGTACATGCATATGACTATTCTGTGGAATAAACTTGCGTGCATTGTTGTGTCAGATGCTGTTTCCCCACCTGTTTGCTGTTTCCCTTCTCATGTGACACAGACTTGGGGCTTGATGTGCCTACTGTGATGTCCGTGATAAGAGCCTTACAAGCCTTGCTCACAACTGTTATAGGTTATTTTAAACAACGTCAAAATAATCTTCATAGTAGCTTACATGATTTTTGTAAGGCATCAAATACTTGGTAACTTGAATTAAATTATGTGAGCTATATTCATAGTACTTTTAATAGAGCCTCCCCTCCAAAGAAATACTTGCTGGTTTATATTCTGGTACAAGCAGTATAGTCACATTAAGCAGAGAACATGTTGTTCTTTCTGATGACATACTCTGAAAATGGATGTTAGCCTTTGTGGTTAAAGAACGTGTGAATTCACTTGCTTTTTTTTCTTTTTCAAACAAAGCTCAGTATGTGGAAAAAAGCTTTGTGTCTTTGCTTGGAAATGGGCTAAATTGCAATAGCAACCTTGAGTTAGCCTTGCATCCTAGTGCCAATTGCTAGACAAACAGAAATACTGTGTAGCAAAAGATGTGTAAGTATAAAATAAACAGTTTGGCATTATAAATGAGTGCACTTACTGTGCACTTGACAAATAAGAGAAGCAGCAGTCTTGCTGGCAGTGAACTTACAGGGCCCTGCCACACTCCATATCTGCTGTGCTGCACCGAGCACTTACCTGGCAGCTGAGAGGAAAGCAAAAAGCTGTGCTTTGTTGTAAACTGTGCTGGTCAGCAAGGCTTCTCCAAGTAGATTTTGGTGGATCCTGCCATTTCAGTTAAGTCTTTTTTTTTGCAAAAAGTAACAGCAATTTCAGGAATATTTCCCACAAACAACAATAAAGAAATTACAAATATTGTTTCATTGAACGAAAAGTATTGGTTTTATAAAACTTATAATTATATCACAGCAAATTATATTCTTACATTAATTCATGACATACATAGAATTACATGATGTGCTATAATTTTTCTGAAGATGTTTGGAACAGCAGTAAGTAATATCATAGAATCATAGAATCATAGAATGGTTTGGGTTGGAAGGGACCTCTGGAGGTCATCTAGTCCAATCCCCCTGCAGTGGGCAGGGACATCCCCAACTAGATCAGGTTGCCCAGAGCCCTGGCAAGCCTCACCTTGAATGCCTCCAGGGATGGGGCCTCAACCACCTCCCTGGGCAACCTGTTCCAGTGTTCCACCACCCTCGTGGTGAGGAACTTCTTCCTAATGCCCAATTTAAATCTACTCCTCTCCAGTTTAAAACCATTGCCCCTTGTATGAAACATAATAAAAGTAGCACATCAAAAATGCAGTGCTTCTTTCTAAATGTTTGGGTTTGATTAACTATTAGGTGAAAATATGTCATATTTTTTGTGAGAGGCATTTTTAATATTGGCTTTGCTTCCATCTACAAAGAAACTGATAATGTGAAAAATTTTCATGAAATGGAAAAATCAATGTCTGAGGTGGTTCTAATACAAATAATCCTTAAAAAGAGAGCTTTCAATAATAATTCTATAGAAAAGCCAAGTTAAGCCTCACAATACTCTGTTAAAAATATTATGCTTTTTTGAAAGGAAGGGAAAATAAGACAAGTGAAATCTTATTTTATCAAACAAATATGAGCAAACCCTGTGATTTCACCTGAAAAACTAGAAGAGATTTAGCACAAGTAGCTCAGGAAACATTAAGTGCCCAAATAACACAGTGATATGACATGTTAATGGCTCACATTTTTTAGTTATTGCACTAATAGATGCTTGTTTAACAGTAAGAGTTTATTTCTAGCATTAGGAATTACTCTTGAAGAAAAATGATTCTTCCTAAAGAAAAGACAGTCCACATTCATATGTGAATATAAAAGACATTCATGGGCTGCTAGTTTATGTGAAAGTGATTATTTCTCTTGGAATACTTTTTAAAAAAATCCTGTCAGTGTGAAGAATGGTTTCCATTATTTTTTTATCCTAGGTTTTGTAACATTTCTTTTAAATTCCTCCCATCATATATTAATAAATTAATTAATGAATTAATTAATGAATCATATATTAATGAATTTCCTTATCTTTGAAGCTAAAGAAAGATTTCTTTTACTGCAATTTCCATCAGAACTTTAGAGGAAATGGTTTTGTTATAGGGACTTTGAATGAGTTAGTAATCTAATGTACTCGAGAGTTTGAACAAAGCCTCTGATTGGTTCCAAAATGTTATCTTCAATGAACAAAGGAGAAAGATAGACAAAGATTTCAAGCTCTATGGGGACAAACCAAGGTGTTGCAGATATTTCAAATTATAAACAAGATTACATTAAGAGCCATAAATCATATGACATTACTTCAATTTTGCATGAGAATTGTGTTGTTCCTTATAAAACCAGTTCATCTACAAAAGCCAGTTTCTTCCCTGCATGCTTTATATCTCAAGCACTTTTCAAGTCATATAGTGCTGCAATTAATTAATTGCTTATTAATTGATTGCATATTAATCAATTGCATACTGTAAAGTTTACACTACCAGTTAGAATGTCCAACACTCAGGTGTGGGGGAGAGTAGTTATCCTAACTTTACAGATTAAGCCTCTCCCTTTCCCACACCCAAGCCCCAGAGAGACCAAATCTTGGACTGTCAAATACACATTAATATCTTTGTCCTGCTCCCATGTGTAACAATGGAGATACCCTGGGAGTCATCAGGTTAGTAGACTGGATACTTTTCAAAATAAATTGAAGCACATTTTTCAGTCAGAGTAGGGAACGAGATTTGGTCAAGAGGCCTTTCTAAACCGAACCATACAAAAGCCTTTTCTAACACTGTGGAGGTTTAGAAGAAATGGATAACTAATAAAGAAGAAATGCACTAAGCACTTTTTTGTTCACATCACAGAACATGGCTATAATGATCTTGTAACTTGTACAAGACTCCTTCAAAAGTGATGCACACTTTTTAAATGTGTTCAAGGATATTCAAGTAGTCTTGAATGAGTGGGGATCTCATAGCAGTTTATAACCTCTTCACCAGAGAAGGAGGAGTGGGGGCTAAGCTTTTCTCTTTAGTGGACAGTGACAGGACACGGAGGAATGGTATGAAGCTGTCCTGGGGGAAATTCAGGCTGGATGTTAGAAAAAAGTTTTTCACCCAGAGGGTGGTGGAGCATTGGAACAGGCTCCCCAGGGAGGTGGTCATGGCTCCAAATCTTGTGGAGTTTAAGAGATGCTTGGACAATGCCCTTAGTCTCCTTGTGTGATCTTGGGGTTTTGTCCTGTGCCTAATGGGAGTTGGCCTTGATGATCCTTCTGGGTCCTTTCCAACTTGGGTTGTTCTATGATTGGGGTTTTGTCCTGTGCCTAATGGGAGTTGGCCTTGATGATCCTTCTGGGTCCTTTCCAACTTGGGTTGTTCTATGATTCTATGTAAAATAACTAAAACCATTTATCACACCTTTTCTCATGTCTCCTTATCAGCTGACTAAAATGTGCAGAAGAACTATATAAACTGTGGTAGCAGGATGTATGAGCTATTTTTTTGAACTCTCTTCCTCCTTCAGATACAGAAAGAAATTTAATGAAATGAATCACTGTATAAAGTATCACACTTTGAAAAGCATAGGCAGAAAGGGTCATTTCTGGTATTTTATCTGACCTAGGGCAGGTATCAACTAATAGATCAGGCAAGTTCTTTCCTGGTGACATATCAGCAGTGTAATGTTGGTTGAGAATTTGTAATATACTGAAAAGATTTGAAGATCCTTGCAATTTCTAGGGTTAGTATGTGCAATCTTCTACATAGAGTTAGTACCTGGGTTAACAAGACATGAACATTTTGGAGCAGGTCCAAAGGAGGCCACAAAAGTTATCTGAGGGCTGGAACACCTCAGTTCTTCTGATGTTGGAACACAACAGGCTGAGAGAGTTGGGGTTGTTCAGCCTGGAGAAGAGAAGGCTCCAAGGAGGCCTTATTGTGGCCTTTCAGTACTTAAAGGGCCTCTAAGAAAGATGAGGACAGACTTTTTAGCAAAATCTCTTGTGACAGGACAAAGGGCGATGGTTTTAAACTGAAAGAGAGAAGGCACAGGTTGCCTAGAGAAGTAATAGATGCCCCATCCCTCGAACCATTCCAGATCAGGCTGTTTGGGGCTTTGAGCAACCTGATCTAGTTGAAGATCTCCCTGCTAAGTGCAGGGGGAGTTGGACTAGGTGACATTGAAAAGTTCCTTCCAACCCAAAACATTCTGTGATTCTGTATTTATGAAATAGTGTTAGCTTAACAGGTAATTACAGAATTGGTCCTTCTTGAGGTCAGTTACATCATGACCTCTCCACAGAGAGTGAGATTAGAAAGGGTTCATAACAACCAACTTTAAATGCAGCAGATTGATGCCTATAAACTCTTTCTTCATACTTCCTTCCCCCTGCTCCATAAAGAATCTTTTTATAACAGGTCCAGTAAATCTGTCTTAATGATGCCTTCCAATCTCCCTTCTGCAGTACACCAGGGAAGTCAAAGTGAAAGATTAAGAAACCTATGGCAAAGTAATTCCAGTACATCCAAGTATTCCTAGATGAAGTGTATTGCCAATAGCTCCCTGCTTGACAAAATAAGTAGCTCTGTGTAAGCAGCTGTCTGGGAGTAGGTCAGATGATTTCTGTAGTACAGCAGAGAGAGGAGGGGAAGGTGCTTACATAGATAACTCTAATCGAAGACCCAACTATACTCAGTGAGATGACTTAGAGTTTAGCAGAATTTAGAAGAAAATGAGGTTCTAAAGTACACAGACAGTTATAAGAATAATTAATATTTTCTCAGTGGTTATGGTCTTTTCTTAAGCATCCACTTCAAGGATTATAAAAGGAAGTCAAGTACTTCTTTAGAAAGTATCCTTCCCAATTGCCTTGTCCTCAAATTACTCAATAGCACAGAAGTGTACCAAGGGCTGTCACACAGACTAGGTATAGCAAGAAGGCAGCCACAAGTGTTTTGGTTACAATACATTAATAAAACTTCAGATACTGTAGACCTGCTGTGTTTTCAACTCACTTTGGATTTACCATTGGAATAGACAGGGATTATTAGGCTTAATTGCCAGAGCCTAAAATCCTATTCAGGCACAGTCTGAAAATCACTTGNGGTGGAGCCCTCCCTGGATCTTTGTTCGCGAAGCCTAGCCACAACGACGACGAAAATCCTATGCTGGACTGCTGGGATTTTTTGTGCTGAGCAACCTGTACATGCAAGCCCTTGAACTGACAAGGAGAAGCAGAACCTTTGTGTCAGTTGACTTATCATTTAAGTTTAAAATATGAAGACCAAACTTTCAGAAGCAAGCTGCCATGCACACATGCTGTTTCAGGAGAAGGCTGACAACAACAACTGTTTATGCAACTTCTATGAGGAATTAACTCACTGGTACCACAATTTTCTGATGTGGACCTAAAACACTAGGTGTGTTAGTATGAACATTGTATCTGAATTTCAAATAAGAAATTCCTGTTTTTCAGCCTGAGGGGAATATTTTGATTTTAAGAGAAATCCTGTCTGAGGAAAGAAGACAGCCCACTAAGCAGTACAAGGGATCTGCTTAAGCATAGTAATAATGCAATTATTAAAACCCAACAAAAAAGACAGTGAGCAAAAATAATTATCAACATGTGAATAAGCTGAAATTAGTATTTTGCAACCACAATTGCTGCTGATGTTACTGAAGTTCATGAAAAATCGTTTAAACTGGAAACTGCAGAGGCAATTCAAGTATGAGTCCTAAAAAACCTTAACTCTTCACAACTTGAGAAGGTGATGTGGTGAGGGAGAATGTAATCAAAATATCACCTTTGTTCCAATTTTACTCTCAGTTGGGTAGATGAAAGACAGCTGGGCTTGTGGTGCCACAAGGCAGCATCATTACAAAGAAGAAATAAGACTTCTGCAAATTGCTATCAAAGTCTCTGAACTCTTGAGTCATAATCACACTTGTGCCCACAGGGCTTCAGCTGGTGAATTGTTACTACAACAAACACTGCTGTTAGGCACATAGCAACATTTACACATACACAAATGTTTTGCTTGAATAAAATAGAAAATGCATAATACTGCTTTATGAATGACTTTCACATTACTGACAACAATTGTAAAACAAGACACGGGGGAGATGAAAACACCTTTTTGAAAGCTTTCTATCTCTGCAAGGTGAAGACTGAGACAAATAGACGAAGTCTTCCAGTTATACTTCCTGCTTGAGGAAATTTCCCAGCTTCTTCTCTTTAAAGAAAGAGTAGTTGTAACTAACTGTAAGCCTTGGCTCCCAGGTGTCTTTTTTTAACATTGCTTTTATGTGAAAAAATATGATTATACATTATACACAAGAGATATACATTGCATAGCCAGGTGAAAAATACTAGGTTTAAAACAGAACTTGAAGTTATGAAGTTATACTTGCATTACAGGTAGAAGTTTGTACTTTTGACAGTAAACTGAAGACTACCCATAATTTCTCTTGCCAAGGAAACATCACTGAGTTATAATGGCTTTGAGATCTCTTGTAATGCCTTTATTCTGTTACAGATTTAATGGATATAATTGACAGAACACACAACCTCTTGGATAAACAGATTTTTTAGAGGTTTTAAACCAGAAAACTCTTACTGTTTAAGGCAGTGTGATTACAAAATGCTCAGGTATTTGCCATTTAAGAAAGTTCCAAGAAACCTCCATGAAATCCACAGAGATCTCTATTGTTTTTCAACTGGTTCCAGCAGAAAAAAATAAAGCATTTGAAAATAGAGGATTCTATTGCAGATTTCAATGTAATTCTAACTGGCTTTGGGTGGCTGATCTGCATGGTTAGAAGTATATATAAAGGCAAAAAATAACCCAAACAACTAATAGTGAAAACCATTTACATAAAGTACTACAGGATAAACAGCAAAAAGAATTCCATGAATAGCAGTTCATGGCAACTTGGCCTTCAAATGCAAGCAGCCTCTTAAATTACCTCTGGTATGATTCAAAAATAGCTCTCTCTATATATGTACATATATAGATTATATACATATATATATATATATATATAAAGTCTTGCAAAGTATCTCATAAAATTGAATAAACTACATACAGATTCTCCTAGTTTAGTACAGGAAAATGGAACAGGTTCATGTGCTAAAGTCTTTTGAATAGTACACTTCATATTTTCCAAGGAAAATATATTTATCAGATTCACAAGAAAAGCTCAGAGTTGAAAACAAAATTGAGAATATAAAGCCCAGTCTCAAATTTTCAGTATCTCTCAAGTACCAGATTTCAAAACTTTGGAACATCATTACTGTCATTTTTGTGGGCAGACAGATAATTACCTGCCATATAGTGTCCCCTAGGTTTGAATGTAAAGAAGAAAAAGGCCTCGCACTGGAGGAAGTGTCCCTTACACATCTATCTCCTCTTTAATTTAAAGAACTTTCTCCCAGATGTTCAAAACCCAGTGATTTTATTTGTCTATTTCTGTTAAGCGTTCAGCTGCAAGCACAAAAGCCTCCAGCAGTTTTTCAATGCTAAGGACGAAGTAATTTCTTGTGCATGTAAACATCAGTAGTACAAAGACATTTTTATCATTTCAGCTTTGCCATATGATCCAATGCCTTTACTGAGTATTCATGAAGACCACTGTTACTATGTTGACATCTATGAAAAAAAAATCAGTTAATATGGCATTCAAGAGCTTGTTTTCTCTGTTTAAACCAGAAGTAACAGACTACCAATTCTTTAAATATGTTTTGGAACAAAAAAACCTACATAATGCATCACTGAGGCAGAAGTAAAATTACTGCTGATTTCCACATGGATTTGATTAAGTCCTAATTTCTTGGCTTTAAACAGTGAAGTGTTGGCTCTTCATTGGGTTTTTTCCTCTTCTTTTAATGAAATGAACAAGTATAGCCCAGAATTACGGTGGTAAAGTGCTTTTTATCCAAAGTACTGGCGTCAGTCAGGCACAGTCTGGAAATCACTTGGGGTCTTCTGTGGCCCCTGGTGTGATAACTGTGCCAACAGCAGAGGGAGCANTCAGTAGTTTATAGCTGTTTGAGAAATCCTTTAAAACCTAGGTTGCAGAGGTTACCCAATTTGTATGGAAACATTTTGTTGATCAAAGGATTATCAGAGTAGCTCAGTTTTGCTAACTGGGTGATTTTTTGGTAACTGGGTTGAACACAAGGCTGCCTCTTCCTACCAACAATATTTCCAAGACTGGCACAATTGTGCATTCACCAGGGAGAGTTTTCCCTTAGTCATTCCTCAGCTGTCTTTGCAAAGACATGTACATGATGAGAAGGATAACCTCATCTCTTCTGTAGGATATGGGCCAATATAGACAAACCAGATAAAGAGAGCAGGAGTACATGTATTTGAAACTTAGAAGACTAGCTGAATTTTATCTAATATCTTAGAAATAAAAGGGTATGTCAGGAGAAAAAAAAATGGTAAGAGCTAAACACGACTTTTTTGGAGGAAGTGTTACCTGGTTTTTTAGTGTTCCAAAAGCTCTACTGAAGCTTTCATGAAGTATCTTCCACACACACCTCAGTATAGCTCTGCTAGAGCTGAATGAAAACCAAAAAGATTATTCTTTTCCTATATAAAATGACAGCATCTGAGTTCTCACAATTATAAAAACGAATCATTATTTGGTTTTGATATTTTGTAGTTACCCTCCAGAAATAAATTTTGCTGGTAAATCAAACAAAAAGATTCATCTCAAAGATGGCTCTGTTAATTTTGAGACATCACATTTCAGGAGGCAAGCACAAGGAGCAGGGAAACAGACTGGAATCTGTCCCTGTAATACACTCTAATTATAACCTGTGTGTCATCTTTCCAATAGACTGTGTGTTTACAAGGAACTGTCACTGACTTTTGACATATGTGAGAGCAATTGGGTTGAACAGTGTTTTTAACCTGTGGGAACTTGAGAACATCCTTTTCTATTTATGCTTTTATTTCTCAGTATGGTACATACCCTGATTTGCTGTAGAGATCTAACATGGGTGAGTAGTCTAGTTTTCCTTTGTAATCAGAAAAGAGTTGACCTCTGGAAGCCATTTTAGTGTATTTTGTCTTTTGTTTACTTATGGAGCTTCTATTCTCTAGTGAAGGCACATAAATTAAGTCATTTCCAAGCATTAACAAAATGATATATCATTAAAATTTCAATAGTGGATATTGATCTCATAAGTGCAGATCTTGGTCAGAATTTGCTTTTGATCTATTAATCTTGCACAACTCTTTGCAAATCAGCAGAGCTTTTAAGCAGCTTTACCTGGTCACTGTACTTTTAATGACTGTTTCATATAAAATGAATAAGTGAGAGAACATAGCCTTGTACATGTGAATGTACTTCATCAGAATGTCTCCATTAACACAGATTACTGGGAAGCACTTTTAAATATTTGTCTAGAAAATGTTTGCTTTTCTAACCCATTTTAACTGATAGATTGAATCATACGAGCAATGAGGTGATGTATAAAGAATGGCATCCTTTGTTGCTGATTTTGCCCTTTGTTCAGATCCAAAGGTTGCCTATCATGGACCAGTATTTAAATTCCTTGAGAAGGCAAGTCAACATGATGTGAGACTTTGGAAGAATCATATGAAAGATGACCTTGAAAACACCAGACTGGGTGCCTGAACTGATCAGATTTTGGTTCCAAGTCTTGAATTTTTGAAACTTAGGTCATAAAAATGCAGAATTGCTTTATTGATTAATAGGGAAATTACACAAGTGATGTCTAGCCTAGTAAGGAGCTGCCAAGTAAGGTGAATACTCAGTGACATTTTCACTGCCAGACATCTGTGGTTTTTCATGCTCAGATTTATTTTTGAAAGGATTTTTTTACATTTATTTGATTTTATACTGTCTAACATCATTTTAACATTTTTCTGTCATTGTGCTTAATGTGATCTGAAACATTTCCATTTCCTGGGCTGAACAATAAGGGGACATGTGCACACACACAGACACACATACAGAATGTGCTCTCCATCCCCAAAACACTAGTAAGGAAAATAACTACACAAAACCAGAAGCTTCGATGTTTAGGTAGAAATTCATGGAGCTGATCTGATTCATCATATTTAGATTCTTTAAGTGTTGTCTAAGATCAAAAGGCAAATACAATTGGACGTTTTCAAAGAAGCAGTACTTTGATAATGCTGATGAAATTCCTGCTGCTCCATAACACTGAGAGAACTGTACCTTATCTTTCCAAAGTGATTGCCTGCAATAGACTGAACTAGAAGATCCTTTCTAGATCTAAATCTCTTTAATTAGCCAATAAGGAAATGAATTTGAATAATTTTCAGTTCTGTTCATTATTTCTACACATCTTTACAGCATTTGTATGATGCATGTGAAGGAAAGAGGGAAAATACTAGACTTTTGTTCAAACACAGACCCACAGCTGCAGCTGATTGCAAGCTTATTACAAGCCATTATGAGTGCCAAGTAAATGATATCTGGGTTTAGTGCTATATCTATATTGTATGTAATTAATAAAGTTCAGTATGAAAGGCTCTGACATTTAATAACTCATTATGTGAACCTAGCAGTGCAAGAAGATAAGCATCATTATTTTCTACTGAGATGTATTTCTTTAGCACAGACTTTTAAGAGTGAATTTCTGGGTGATTAATGGGAGGACTCAGGCAAACACTGCTCAAATGTGTTTTTCTCATAAATACCCTTCTAAATATAATTTCAAATCTCTAAGACTACTGTTGTGAAACTGCTTTTGTTATGAAAGACTAGATTGGGCTAAGATAACTATCTGACAAATATTTTTAATGTGTCAAATAATGGCATCATCGACTGAATCAGAATGCAAGTAACAAATTATTTGTGGAAATGCATCTTCATCTTTCAGATTTCACTTATTTATTTGTCATTACTTTCAGTAAATAGCAGGGCAGATCCTCTGCCAAGTGTGACACTCATTACCCCAAGCAAATCCATTCAAGAGGGTTACTCTGGCTAATGAACTGTCAGCTGTAAGCTAGTGCTGCTTAAGTGACTGACTTAATACTTGTTCACAACAAGCACAGCAACAAAACCTTTTGCAATTATTCTACTTGGTGTAAAACGTGTCCATGTTTATCCTAAGGGACCAAATTTCTGCCCACATCCAACCAATTATTTAGCCTGTGATTCAGACCAATTACTGCTCTGAAAAGAATGATTTTCATTCTGCCTTCAGGCAAGAGTTGCATTTTGGCTGTTATGGGACCAAGTAACACAGCACAAGGGGAGTCAGCTGATCGAACCAAATAGTTCCAGTGAATTCCAATGCTGGGAACCCAAGCCCTAGAGCACACACATTTCCAGTGGTTTTGCCCTAAACTCACTTCAGTCTGGCTGAGGCACTGAATATCAACGAGTCACCACAGCACACAGTATGTGCTCTGGAGCATATCATATCCCCAGCTCAGCTTCAGCTGGAACATAGCCCCCAGGCTCCCCCTGAGTTGGGAAAACTGGCGTACAGGAATGGGCTCAGCAGGGGATTTGCTTCAAAAACACACTCTTGATCAATATTAGTATGCTCATGTAGATATAGCCTAAGTGAACCTTTGGGTTTCCTTTCACTCAGCCTCATTTTATGTGTTTTCTACATCCTTTGCTGCCATCCTGAACAAGAATGTAGTAAATCTCCAGAGCCTAATTTATGTAGGCTTAAATCTGTGGCTGAACTCCACCTATAACTTCAGTGCAAATAACCTTATCCAAAGCTGCGTGGATACACTACATTCCACAGCTAGAGGGGTTGTGCCTTGCACATAATTCTTTATCCAGTTTCTTATTTCATTTAAACTCACTGTTTTGCCCTTCAAACATATTAGCTCCTTAATTGTCACTCCAGGGAATATTAGCCTTTAAAATAAATACGAAAGACAATCTGTTGTGTAGGGATTTTACCAATTCTGTATGGACCTGCACTGCTAATTCTGCTTGAGTAAATGACTTTGGAGCCTGGTGCAGTTGAAAATGAGAGAAATTTAACTTGCAAATTTGAATCCAGACTTCTGAGGGCAGATTACAGTTCTACAGTGGGGCTGGCATGGAAAAAAGGCAATACCTAATGCCTCAAAAATATGCTTAGGTGTAGGAGAAAGTACTCATTGATTGTCTACCTTTGCATTTATAGTGAAAAATAAGAGACCTTTCACAATAGTGATTAATGGTGATTAACTGAGCAATGTCATTTTATCCTTCAAGTATTTTGGCACTGGCCTGAATCTGACAGAGTTCAGCATAATTTAGCTTTGCTTTATTCAAAAACTGAATTATATTCTCAGATGAAAATGCACAAAATCAGTAGATGGCCAAAGGAAGACATATTAATTGTGAGCTACTTCTTAGACTATTAATGTTAGTTCTAATAACCTCTGTGAATAAGAATGTTTTTAAACTTAAATTGAAACAAATATTTCTAACACGAAATTTAGGGCCCAATTTGTCATTTATTTCAGTAGATTGGCGTTGCTCTCAAAGTAATATTTGACACATTACCTAAAACTATTTGAGATACTGTCAAGTTTTGCATTAATTACAGTATTATAATTATTTCCATGATAGCTAGTATTTCTGTGGGGTTTGTGTCTATAGCTCAAATGAGGTACATGATGCTAAGGGAGAATGCAGGCATGAAGGTGCTACTCTTGAAATAAAAGATATCTAATAAACTAACCTGTGGACTAGAGGTGGTCCTCACATCTCATGTCTCTAGCATTGCATCTTGTAGCCCGATTTCATCTGGTGCCTCACACACCCCTGCAAATAATTAACACAAGTGTTTAATATCGTTATAGGATCAATTATTTTAAGCAGCTTTCCATGCCTTTTCAGAATTCTTACTGCTTTCTCCTCAAATTTAATGTTGCCTTTACAATCATAATCAATAATGTTTCATTTCCAACATGAACAACCTCCTTTGCTTTGAATAATCAGGGATTAGAAAAACTTTGTCCCAGAGAAGCAGTGTAGCAATGTTATTTATACGAGAAATCCCTGCAGAAACAGATATTTACAGAAATATTCCCCCAAAATTAGAATTTTCTCAAGAAATGACACCTCTTTACACTATGTCTTTCTTGATCAACATATCCTAAGTTTGAGCATAAAGATGGCAGTTCAAGTATTAAACTCAGTGTCTACAAATCTGTCAGCTTTACCAGTCCTTGAAAACATTATCCCTGTCCATTATTACTTAAGTACATTTGCAGAAAATGTGGAAACCATGATAAACCAAATTTGGCATTTGATTCTCTTTCCAAGCAACCTGATGGAAAAATTTTCCCTTTGAGTTCAATACTGCAGAATCAAATCACTTTTCTTTTTTGCAATACTGAAAGCTTACTTAGACAGGTAATATCTCTTTTGTAGACCTTACAAAAAAGGTTCAGGATAACTGATAAACTGGAGATCACTGCAGTAAATGAAGTTCCATCCATTTTCGCCTGGAAATTAATTTTGTGGTGCTATTTCTTTCCTTACAGCTGTATTTTCTATCGTTTGTATGATCCTTAAATTAAAATTTAACAGAAGTTTATTATTTTGCCTTTTCGTATTCATGTTTGATCTTAATGAAATGCCACAAGACTGCCTTTTGAAAGGGATTTGCAGTGGACTAAACTTGTAAATCAACCTTAAAGGTTCCCCATGCTGAAAGATTTTTCAGGCAGTGGGTGCATAGCTGTAATCAGTCTCTCCTGCTTCTAGTCACATTTCTATGCCTTGCTTTTTTTCTTCCTCTCTGTCAAGTCACAGTGTCATATGCAATGCAGGCAACTAATGCTCACTGCTGTAAGAACTGAACTCAGCCCAATCTTCATCTGTGGAGTGAACTGTAATGCTCTTCCTCTTCCAATCATGAGAGGTAGGAAGTGTTCTTTTATACATCTTCTCAAGCAGGCAAGAACTCCAGTTCCAGTAGTTTACCTGTCATCAGTGACAAAAATGTACTGATTGAAAGGAAACTTTTTTTTTTTGGTAGCAATAGCATGTTATTTGTAGTAAATTGTCAAGAAGAAAAGGAAAAAGGGAATTAAAGTCCTTTGATGTTAAAAGCTGGTTATTTAGCTTTAGACCTGGGAATGCTTTAACAAGATGCCTTCCAAGGTTTTGGTGATACTAACAGTTAAGCACATGATTAGCTGTTGTGTTAGTTATAGAGCAATCAGTAAGATAACCTGTGATACTCCTATTTACAGGAGCTATATAGCTAGCTACATATACAGGTATATACCTATTACAGGTATGACTATCTGAGTAGCAACTGAGTATTTGCATTTCCTTTAAACTTATGAAGGTATTGTTTGATCATGGACACCAACCAAAATGTTAGGAATATTAATGGTAGTTTAAAGCTGAAAGATTTTTTTTCTGATTTAGAGGAAATAAAACCCAGGAGAGCTTTTAGAATTGCTGAGAAAAGCCAATTGTTCAGGAGGATTGAACAGCTGCTTGTCTGAGCTAGAGCTCAGGGTTTCTGTTCTTATTAGTTGATTCACTTTCAGTTTGTGGGAACAGATGAGGAAACTCTTCTTTCTGCTCACTGGTTTGTAGAGAAATGACAATTCACAAGTATGAACAAGGAACTGGTACACAGTTGGCCATCAGGTCCAGAAAGGAGAATGACATTGTGACTGTTTTATGCATTAGGTATTCATATATATCTTGTCAGCAATGTATCTGAGCAACTGACAAACTCCCTGGGAATTTACTAATGGCAAGGGAGGGAAAAAAATTCTGACTACTTTCTCAGTATAGCATTAAAAATTACCATGGAAAGAACTGAGTCTACATCACTCAGACCTAGTCTTCCAGCTGTAAACCTTTTCCCAAGGATAGCTGGTTTCTTTTTCTGTCTTACAAATATACCTAATCAAAGCTGGGGGATCAATCCAGCTAGCCCTGTTTAAGAAGACAATGCAATATATGACACAAAAGTCTTACAGGGGATAGTGTTAACTTGTGAAACAGGCTGCCTTTCTCCCTTCAGCCCTCCATTCTGAAAGTCTAGTCAGGTACAGTGACTGCAAACAAAAGAAATTCCTACTGTTTCCTCCTAATTTTTACTATAAGTCTAGAGATTCCAACCACAGAGAAATGCTCATTCCCTTCTGCCTCTGTGCCACTATGCCATTCTCCAGGACTGGATCTTGTCACATCATGAAACAATTTGTGAATCATAAAGGCTCTACCATAACACAGAGCGCAGAAGGTTTAACAAGCAAAAGCTCTGTTTCTTTCCTGCGATTTTTCAAGGCTTGTTTCAGTGCATTACTCTTTATTTAGTACCTACTACAACTCAGAGAAACTGCCAAAGAGACAGTAACATACATGTAGCAGTCTATAGCATACCTTTACTGCACTTTTCAGAAGATAAGGTATGAACATTTTGTCAGATGTAGGGAACTGAGGATATGGTATCACATAAAAAGCCAATTTTTACCTCTGAGAGGAAACAAGTATAATTCTGGTGATTAACTGTCATATTTCCTACACCATGCAGTGATTGTGATTGTCCACACAGCCACTCATAGAATCTCAGACTCGTAGAATCATTATGGTTGGAAAAGACCTCTGAGATCATCAAATCCAACCATCCACCTAACACTCCCATGCTCACCACTACACCATGTACCCAAGCACCCCACCTACAAGTTTTTTGAAAGCTTCCAGGGATGGTGATTCCACCACCTCCCTGGGCAGCCTGTTTCAATGCCTGATAACCCTTTTGGTGAAGAAATTCTTCCTAATATCCAATATAAACCTCCTCTGGTACAACTTGAAGCCATTTCCTCTAGTTCTATCACTTGTTACCTGGGAGAAGAGACCAAGCCCCACCTTACTACAATCAGATTATATTCAAGTTCTTATGCAGTTATTTCAAATATCTATTGTATTGCATGCACTAGCATGTAGTTAGTAGCTTATTTAATACCACAGCCAGATTGCAATTCAAAAGGATTGAAGGAAGAAAAACAAACATATTTTTGTATATCTTCTACAATTAATGATAACACAGTATGAAAGTTAAAGAATTATCATTTTCCTTAGAAATATCTGAAGTTGATGAAATACAAAAACTTGATATACTTTATAGTGTATAAAAATACAGAAAAAGTAACATTAACTGCATAAGGAAGTGTTAAAATTCAGCTTGCTAGAAAGTGAACCCATATCCTCACACAGGACGATCTGGATATGCTGCCAGTGACATTGCTGAATTTTTCAGACCATCATTTTAGGCAATCATCTCTTAAAAGGAACATTCCTTCCAATTATAATCCCATATTTCATCTGTGAGAAATATGGCTAAAAAGATTATGGTGCAGAAACATAATCCTATTTTACACATTCAGATCCTAACAGTTTTGAAAAGACAGATGCCCACCTTCTGAATTTATTGCTGGTCTTTATATTAAGTGCTTCTGAAAGCTAAATTCTTTTTCTCTTTGTTCTAGTAAACATTTAAATATTAACAATCATTTAAATAAATACAGTCATGTATTTTCAGCAGTTCACAAATCAAATAACATTATATTTTGGTTTAGTCAAGGATTTTAAGAGACAGTTTTATTTATATTTTTATAATCCAGTATGGATTTTCCTTTTTCATAGTAACATTTTGTTTAGTCATGGCCTAGCCTAAAATCCACCATGATCCTGAGATCTTTTTCTACATACCTGTTGTTTTTCACCTGGATGTATGTAGATGCTATCCTGCCAAAAATGAAGTGGCCTCAGGACTCAGTTTTATTCAGATCCTTTTGATTTCTAAGCCTGCTCTTGAATGTGTGTTAACAACAGCAGTATCTGCAGATTTACTGAGTGAAATCTTCATTCTACAAACCAGTTAACTGCTGAAATTACTGAAAAGGACATGGCTGAATTAAAAATGTTTGCAGTTATCCCATTCAATACATTAGTTGGTTTTGACACTGAACCATTTTTGAACTGGAAAACTATATTCAGAAAGAAGTTCTCAACTATGTGTGCAGTAATCTCATTTCTACAGCTATGCTGCCTTCCTTTCTCCAGTTAATGTTGTGATACCAAAAGCATAGTACCAGCACCAAAAGAAGAAAACACATTTTGGAGTTTTCAAATCTAATGCTTTGACTTTGTTGTGTAGGTTGAATTAAAGACAGCCCTTATGAAAAGTGAGGGCAATTGATCAATTTTAAAAGGGAAACACTTTAGCTACTGTGTACACAAAGCACTACTAACTATTTCATTAGGAAAAAAAAAATCTATAGATGTGGTTTAAAGAAATGAGGATGAATCATTTAATCTTCATTGCCCTCTTGCAGCATTTGAGTCAGGAAACTGTTCAGCCATACAGATCTCATTACTGAAATCAATGGGAACATCAGTTTGTGTAAAAGCTTCTTGCATAGGAACGCAAAGGCAAGATTAGCTTTCCTTTTAAAACTGTTTTTAAACACTCTTTTGGCTTTGTCACGTCTCTACAGCGCTCCCTCTCTGCGCACTCACCAGCTCCCTCTGCTGCTTACCCAGCAAAAACATTCCTTCGCTTAGGGCCACAAACTAAACCTCGAAATAGACTGATCTCACGAGCATTTCCTCCCCTCATAATATCTATGAAACTATTAATTTATCAAAGTACAAGGCTTTTCTTAAACTGTTATAGTGTAGTCTAGATAATAATATGCGTTCTGAGTTAAATATTTGAAAAATCCATTAGGATTTTATTGTTTTCCTCTAATTCCTTCAAGGTTTGGAAAGTGAGAAATAATGATACAAGCAATCAATAGGATAATATCACATAATATCCCTGTTAATGATCCAAATCGAACACATAAATCCATAATTTCAGTTAGGTGACTTTTCATATCTTTCTTTACTCTCAAATATTCTGAATGTGTCATAATTTCTCTCAGCTGACAATCTCTCCTCTTACCTCAAGTGTGATTTCGGATTTTCTCTTCATTCCAGGGATATTGCAGACTAGCATGGGAGAATTTCTGGCTGAAATCTCAGTAGATGCAGTCCTCTTTGGAGCTGAAAGCCACCCAATTTTAACATTAGTATTTATTTTTAAAAGATTTAAAAAAATCTTTCCATAATCAATAACATGACAAGTCACCTACTAAGGCACAAGAAGAATATACCTATTTTTTAAAGTATCAGTAGTAACAATTTTACATAGTAATTATTTTTATTAGAACATAATTATTTGAACTAAAAAAACCCCAAACCCAAACATACAAAGTTTTGCACAAGGCAGCCCCAGATCACAGCTCATGTGCTTGACAAGTCTACTTTACCTGAGTTATCTTTGCAGATCAATAGAACTAAGACTAAATGTTTTGCTGAGGTCAAGCTTCTGACACTTCTTTCCTCTACAGAACTTCTTATGGTTAAAATACTTTTATTTCATTTCCAAGAAACAGCTAAGTACAGAGATAGTGAAAAGATAGAAACTGAGTGATATATATATCTTTCTTTATGATATTTCTAAGTGATAATTACTCATATTATGGATGTAATAATGTAGAAACTTTTTGTCCTTCTTGTGTTTACGCTTCTTTGTTTTATATGGTGTATCAGAAGGACTTGTTCCTTAGCCAGAAATGTGCAAAAATTTAAAAAAACTTTCACTCTTGCTGGATCTGAGCACAGTTAGGGCACAGGAAAATGTTCAAGACTATTGACTCCGCTCTGCAGCTCTAATATCTTTTGGGACTTTTATTCAATGTTGATGGTTTTATCAATTCATATCCCTAAGATACTCTTTCTTCAGCTCATTATTCTAGGAAAAAAACTTCCTCATAACCATGTGCCTGTCTGTATATATAAATCATTTCTATCAAATGATATTTATTCATACATAGATAGATGAACAGATAGACAGTGTTCTCCTGGAGAAACTGGTTGTTCATGGTTTAGAGAGACATATCCTTCACTGGATAAAAACTGGCTGGATGGCTGAACTCAAAGTGTTGTGGTAAATGAAGTTAAATCCAGATGGTGGCTGGTCACAGCTGGTGTTCCCCAGGGCTCATTTTTGGGACCAATCCTCTTTAATATCTTTATCAATGATATGGACAAGGGGATTGAGAGCACCCTCAGTAAGTTTGCAGATGGCACCAAGTTGGGTAGGAGTGTTGATCTGCTTGAGGGTAGCAGGGCTCTGCAGAGGTATCTGGGCATGCTGGATCAGTTACCCAAGGCCAGTGGTATAAGGTTTAACAAGGTCAGGTGCCAAGTCATGCACATGGGTCACAAGCACTCCATGCAACACTACAGGCTTGGGGCAGAGTAGCTGGAAAGCTGCCTGGTGGAAAAAGACCTGTGGGTATTGGTCAACAGCCAGCTGAACACGAACCAGCAGTGTGCCCAGGTGGTCAAGATTCTATGATACATAGATAGACAGATAGATAAAATAATTAAATAGATTCATTTATACACGCACATATGTATAGTTGATACCTACTTGGTGGCAGCTGCTATGTGAAAAGGCTGGAAGCACAATACCTGCTTATGACTGTTCATTTATAGGAAATGTCAACATGTCTGAGTGGATCAAATGCTGAGAACATGAAGTTTTCTAGATTTGAACATGGATGCAATTTTTTTGAAAAGCATTCATGAAGCTATAGTTGGTGTTGAAGTGTGTCTGCAGGTGACAAGAGATTAAAAAAGGATCCAAGTTCTCCATAGTCTGTAACTGAAATGAGCTCTTTAAGTATCTACATTCTTTTTAAGGCATCCTCACAAATTTCACAGTAGTTTTTCTTCAACAGTAAGAAGAAACCTAGTCTCTGAAGTATCCAGAAAAAAAATGCTCTCAGGTAAGTTATGACTTTGTTAGAACAAATCTGTGGACTACCTATGGACAGCCAAATATATCACTGCTAACAATGTTGATGTACAGTGTCCCTTTCTGATGTTTATGATGGTCAATCAAGGTTGTGTGTATGGGCATAAAAATGTTTTTTATTGAAAGAAACTTATGAATGTAATTTCTCTGAACTAATGACTATATAAAATGTGCTCAGAGAATTTCTGCTTCATTTTAAGTCCTTAACAATAGTACATTGTTGTCTACTTTCCATAAATATAGAAAGCTATTGCTAATGTAATGTATTATAGAAATTTCAGCAGGAAACTTTCCATTTTAGAGATTACTAATAAAAACCCAGACTCTTTATATTATTGTTAAGTCAATGTAAGCAGCCATGAGTTAGTTTGGTATTGGTGGATTCAAATCAGGCTATGTTAGGTTGTCCACAGTTTTTTAGTTTGATGAGTGATTGTTAAGCAGCTAAGAAAAATGTGAATTTCCTTTAGAATTTTTACAAGGAAATGAAAGAGCCTAGTGTAGATTATTCCTAAGACAGAAGTACAAAACCATTCTCTTCAATCATTACTACATAATATTATGCCTCTCTTTAAGCCATACTTTTTTCTACAGTGTATAACTGCAAACATATGTAACTTGTATCATTGCAAACATCTTACTGTTAGAAAAGACCATCACAAAAAATAATAGGGAAAACGCAGTAACCTCATGAATCTAAATCCCTAAAGTATTTTAGTTTCATCAATCAGTTTGGATAAGTTCCTCTGAGAATTTAAACAACACTACTCTGGGTCCTCTGCTTCTTTGAAGAAATGTGATTTATCTATTGGGTTTTTTTCTCTATAATGAAAAAAATCAGAAGAATTAATTCTATCTCCAGTAATCAACTGATGGATACAACTGACAGATAATAGTCTTGACTACTACATCATCATATCTTTGGTAAGAATAGCAAAAGGAATAAAGTCATCCTTTAACAACTGAAACAGTTTAATGAACATCATTACCTTCTTACAAAGATAAAAGGAGCTACAGATTCACTCTGTGTGCATCTTTGGCACATCTTTCTTTTTAAAGCTTTTAATAGAAATGTACAAAAACCAATATCAGGAATAAGACTGAAGTCATTGAAAACTAGTTTTACTCCTAAGTTTCTGTCTAGTTTTTCTTTTTCAAAAAAAATCAAACACTGGTTACTATAAAAAACCTAAATACCTTGTATTTTAACCAATATTATTGTACTAAATTCTTCAGTGATTATGTAAATGTAGGCTGGGGGTTTCCTTAATAAATGACTTTTACTAAAACGTCAAAACTCAGCTACAAAACTGACACAAACTGACAAGGCTTCAGCTGAGTCAAATCATATCAATGATGAAATTAAGGCTCAAATATTGTTAAAAAAAAACAGAAACACATTCACTAAATTGTGCAAAAGCAGCCATACCTTCTCTTGCTTCGTGTTAGGTCTGGTGACACAAAGGACTGGGCTGCATCCAGGACTGAAAGGAAAACTGGGGCACCAGAAGACACAATATGCATACTCCACCACTGCATCTACTTTCAGTGCTTCTTTAGGACAGCTTGCATAATCCTCTGAATTCACTAAAGATAATCTTTGTACATCAAGGTACATTGCTGTTTTCTTTCCAGGAGAACAAGCAAGGCAATATTTGCATCTTGGATCAACCTTTTTTTACCTCAAATCCCTCCACCTCTGAACCTGAACTGCCTCCAGCAAGGGCTGTGAATCTTCAATTATTAAGAAGTGTCTGCAAAAGGAAAAAAATAAACTGTTTTCCATATCCACATATCAGAAAGGAGCATGCTTAAATTGCTGCACTAGAAATGTAAGTTAACAGCAGCAAACAGATTTTTGACTGGAAAAGATAGATGAGCACCAAAAAAAAAGAGTGTCCACAATGGTGATGAAGTTTCCATCAGCAGTATTTTTTAAGGATAAACACCTATGAAGATGGTTATACATAATTAATAATTTTTCTTTCTGATTTCTGTTTGCCTTCTGAGATGCAGGGCAGTTGGTAACCTTAGATTAGAAACTCCTCCAGCAGAATCCTCTTTCATGGTGCTCTGCATGTACCCAGTGAGTTTTGGGAGACCAGGAAAGGGAAGACCACCTCACCTATATTTTCAGAACTCTGAGTAATAACATCTCACATAAACTCTCAGAACAATGAAGAAGAGATTCAGTCTAATGATCTGGATTCTGAACAAAGCCTTCTCCCAGAGCAAATTAAAACACTGTATAGCCATGCCTGAATCAATAAGCACCAACTCAGGTGGTTACCAAAATCAATAAAGAAGAAAAGTCTAGTTTAAACAAAATGAAGCTTAAGATGCCTCCATCCACAGCAACAAAAAAGTTTCATTGATTACTTGAAAATAAACCCAATCTCTGTTTTATCAGAAAAATGAGAGCTGGAAAAAGGATTCACCAAAACCCAGAGAGCTGACAGCAGCAATGAAACCTGGCTTAGCAAACCCTTAATTTGAGATCAGTGGAAACTGTGGAATTATTTTTTCTCTTCTGAATTTGTCACTTTGATCTCTATATTTTAATATCCCTCCCTTGAATTCTGACACAACCAAAGTCATAACAGTGGTAAAGTGATGGGCAGCATGCAAACCTGTAAAAGATAATAAGCTTCTAGTCATCCCCAGAACTCCATAGCTGAATTTAATTTTGTCGTGCTATTAACTAGAAGATAGGAAACATGTTTTGTAAAGCAGGCAGGATCTGTTGGTAATTCTAATGAAGACAATTAAATCTGCCTTAGGGTTTTCTCCTCCTGCCTCACAATTTATATGACAACAGTCTGCCATATAAAATTAACTGAAATAGTGAATTAGAGGTTTCTGTCTACAAAAAGCCTGTTTTTCTTCACTGTGTCTGCACAAGACTTTGCACTGCTATAGAAGCACAGTTGTACCATTTTCCTAGAAACTATACATCTCTGCTTGTGCAGACATTTCTATAACAAATTTTAAATATTCCTAAAGCAATAAAAATCACGATTTACACCTTTTTTTCTGGACATGATACCTGCAAAAAATGGTAATCTCGGTTTTTTTCTTGCCTAGTTGTATTTTGAGCCATGTCTAGGCTCCTCAGCAATGTGGACAAATTGGGTTTTGCTTTCCGTAAATGGGGTAGGACTGGAGTCAAGCCAAAGCCAGGGTATTGCTGACACACAAGCTCTTTTTGAGCAGCTATAGATAGCCTAAAAAAGCCAAAGCTGCTGCTACTGCTGCCACCAGGATGGAGGAAAGGGTAGCAGCATCACTGGGAAGGGTGTCTCATCTGCTCTCCTCCCTCCATTTTCCTCTCTTTGCCCAAAGAACTGCCCTGATGACCAAGGTTCCCAGGGCTAGGCAGTGGGGCTCTGGCCTTTTCAGTTCCATCAGCCTGCTCACTGTCTTTGGCAACAGCTTTTTTGGCCTGTGTCTGGAGCTGACCCCAGACAAAGGAACCTGCCAACTCCTGGTTGCTTGACCAGCAATTCACTTGTGCTTCAGCAGCAGTCCTGCTTTTCCAGCTTATTTCTTTCCACAGTGATCTCTTTCAGGATAGATAACTTGAATGCTTTGCACATGCCTGAGGTATCTTATGCAGTTTGCATTTGTTTTTCCTATATAGAAACATGACATTCCTTTTACAGAACTTAACCCTTTCTGTTCTTGTTGTGCTACCTCAAACCAGCCAGATGCCCATTTTATGAAGCTGCCTGACAGAAGACCAAGTGTCTATTTAAATGATTTTTGCAGATGCTGTGCCCATGACCTGGATGCCTGCTGCACTCCCCTGAGTTTTATAAGACTAGCTCTATTTTATTACAAGCATTCATCAAAACACTCTATTCTGTTATGTCAAAAAAAAAAAATCAGGTCTTGATGGTCTCTGTTCTAAACAAAACATAGCTATGTTTTTATGCACAGGCAAGCTGCTTTGGCAGCCAACATTAAAAAGCATCCCATGGGGTGATTGCCACAAACCATGGGAATTGAAACAAGCAACCTTTTTGAACAGCTATAAAGCAAGAGCATGCTGCTAGACCATGGTGATTATCTTTTGTTGTTTTACAGAGAAAATTGCTAGACATTGAATAATGTCTGGGTACATGTTTTCATACATAATTTTTAGGTTGTATGTTTAGAATACTAATTGAAAGCACTAAATTGGAATACAAAATGTGGTTGAGATTTTGGAAAAAATCTCAGCTTCAAATTTAGTTCTCTTCTTTTGATTGCCTGCATTTTGAAGGCTATTTTAGAACTGCTTCTTAAGAACTAGAATAGAGAACTAGGAGACCAAAAACTCCACACAAATTCTGTGATGGAATGGCAATGGCTCTCAGATGAATAGGAGCATATGTTTACTTATTCCTAAATGTCAGCGAGAAGCAATAAACTTCAGTTTATTAGTGACACCTCTTGACTATGAAAATCTGAATGCAGTGACAACTGTGACCTCAAGGTTACATTATTCCCAAGAATATTGATAGAACAGGAGTTAATGCTTATAGATAATGACTTTTCCATACTAAAAACTTTATAAAAGGTGAATCAAAGGTGGACTATGAATCATGAATTTTTTTATTGAGCTTTTGAATGATGTTTAAAGTTCACATCTGCCTTTAAAATGTAAATTTCCACACCAGGAACTTGACATAAAGGAAAATCATGGGGTACAGTTGAGGTGACTATTGTGCTTGATCTTGCTTCATGTGTAAATAAAGAGATTGTCTTAAGAAAACCCTATTTTCAGCCTTGTGTTTTATAAACAAAACATGACCAAATCTGGAGAATGTTTTCACAGCAAAGAAAACTGGTCAATCAGCTAAAGGCTGAGCCATCAAAAGACTTCTAAAATTTTGAGGGCTACTCATATGCTTTAATGTGGGCACACTTCAAATTGTTTCTCTGTACTGACACTGGGATGCAGTTTAGAGACTAGACCCTCAACTCCAGCTTCATCTTCACTACGGGGAAAAAGCCAAACAAACAAACAAACAAAACTCTGGAAACACAAACCCCAAAACAACCATAAGAAACTGTACAGGATTTTATTGAAACACTTCTCTGAAGAAGAAGTTGTATTACACACATTTTATTCCTGTAGAATGATGCAATGTATAAAGACATATACCTATGTATATATTCGTATAATCAACCTCTGATTTTTGTGCCTCACTTATTCAATGTACCCTAAGAAAGTTAGAGTGTATCTAAAAAGTATAGGAAATTTGTATTAAGACATGCATTGTTTATTGTTTCTGAAGTGCTAAGTAAATGTTCATCTTTAAATATAAATGCATTGTACTGACATTATTTTGATTATATGTTATTTATATATGCATTACATAGTAACGAAGACTTTAGTAGTAATGGATATTTCAAATCAAGTCGTTGGATTGTTAAATGATTTCTATTTCCTGAAGCAAATATATATCACTCTAAGACAATATATTTTTGTTATTGGAACTATAAACTAAAAATGAGGTAGCCATCCACTGGAGTGAGCAAAAGGAAGGACATCCTTGTAATGCTATTTCTCAGTAATATCTTCCAGATTAAGCCACTGAGGAGTAACCATGTAGGTGTAAACTTAACAGTTGAGTACATAGGTTCCCAGCTTCTTTATGGATTTCTTCCACTATTTTCCCCATTGATTGCTATGGAAAAATATGGAGTCAAAGTACTTTGTTTAAGGTGTGTAATAACATCTGGTAAAGATGACTGTAGATTCTGTCCACAGAAGAAGATTTAATTTAATTTCCTGAATTTTCTGATGTTCGTAGGCCATTTTATTTTTGACAAAAGTAGATCTTTCCAAGTCAGAGGGTGATAAAAACCTGATGCAATAGAACTAGATTCAAGAAAATGTGAGGCACATAAGACACAAACTTTATTTTCTTAAGTGTGGTGTAAATTTTTTACTGCAGATTTTTTTCTCCCACTTTTCCAGGTAATTCATATATGTAATTAAATACCTATTTTTATAAATTCATAACAACTTTTCCATTGGAACTTTCTATTGCATTAAAATTTTACTCTGCCCAGAAAAAAAACAGTTGATACCTGTTTATGGCAAACTTAATAGGAATCATCAGTGCTGTCAGTGCGGGTACTTTCCTTCATTGATGTTAAGGCTGAAGCCTGTAGGTCTGACAAGAAAAGCTACAATACAGATATGTTCTTTAGGTTTGTTTTTTTCCATTAATGCTCAGGGGCAGCCTTATAAGAACTGTACTCTTTACAATAAATACATAACACAAAAGCAAAGCTCAAACTGCAAAACCATTGATTAAACATCTAAGGAAACTAATAGACTCAATGCTCCCATCCACATCACTAACGTGATTTTCAGGTTGCTTTCCTTTAAAACTGATCTTGTTTCTGTACCCACTTTTCCTGCTTACTTGTCTGTAAAACAATCTCATATTCTTTGGTCACCCTTCAGGCTATATTGTTCAAAAGATAATACTTCTGAAGAGAACAGAAGCACGAGCAGTGAGGACTAAGGCAGCATTTCAGATGGATAGTGGTGATTAAGGCAATGTTAGTGTTTATGTCAGCAAGGTTGGGGTTGCACTCCTGACATCCTAGAAAAGACAGATGTCTGGCAGTGAGATATGATTCAAAAGCACAACAGCAGTGGTATTCAGAAATAATTCTTTCTCTGTGAAGGAATTCATAGCAGTATCAGCAACACTAAAGAAATCTATAGAGACTTCTATTCATTTTCACAATATACACAGAGCAAAAGTTCGGCAAAATCTGCTATATTCTAGAGATGTTTTACAATGTCCTTTCTCAAATCCCTTACAGAAGTAGGAACTAGTAGGTCTATGTGGTGATCACACCCATCAACAAAATGTAAGGTATGCCTGTAAGAGAACCCCCACAAGTCTTGTCAACATTTTTTGCTTAATACATTTGTAATTTTTAAACTGAGTTACAACGGACATAGAACAGAGTTCAATCCAAATAAAAGTTTCTCAGATCTATATAAACTGAATTTTCCTGTCCTGTTTTGTTCCTTTGGACATAATGGACCTGACCATTCCTATTTTTAATTAAACTCTAGATCTGCAGAAGTCAATAGCTCCGCAGTCAGCAGATGTGCAGCTGCTGAGATGCTTCAATATAAAGTAGCAAAAGGAAAGGTAGAGAAAAATGGTCAAACTGCTGTCTGCAAAACAGGCAACGAAAAAGCTCATTGCCTTCAACAACGCATCCTAGTAGTTGTGTCTGTCCCTATCACTCCCGCGAGAAAATAGCTGTGAAGTAGCATCGAGCTCGTGGGTAACTAGGACGCTGTTTGAAAAAAGGTGTGTCCCTCCCAGCCTGTGCCCAGTGTGCGCTCAGCGTCACGGAGGGATTTCTGACAGCGACCAGTCCAAGTCCCTAGAGAAGGGAGACGAAATACGCCATCATCAGCTGTAGTTCAGTGACTGGCAATTTGAAAACCAATGGTTAAGAACCCTCAGGCAGATGTATTACATTCACAAGCTGTATGTGCCTCTGTGAATATTTACATGAACTCGCATCCGTATCCTGGAGGATATGTTTTTTGTGTTTTATCCCGTTCTCAAAAAGCTGACTTTCCAGTGGCTCTGATCTCGGCACCCTCAGGCACCACCCGAGACCGTTCGCCGTTTCAGCCCCAGCCAGGCTTTATCTTCCTCTAGTTTTTTGAAAGGAGTAACAGCGCCTGCCACCTGTTGTCCTGTGAGCTACTGCACATCACAGAATGATTAACGAAAGCCTGTGAATGAGGTGTAACAGAGCGAGCACCGGCGGTGTTCAGTCCGGACTGACTTGCTGCCGGATACCTGTTGAGGTACTTCACGCAGACGCTTAGGTGTTTCTGTCTTTCCAAGAGAGTTGACTTAAGCCGAGCTGGACCTGCCCAGCGTCGCTCCAGCCGTGCGGCAAGACAAGACTTCTGGGAGCGAAGGCAAAAAGCAGAAAGAAGTTTTCTGAGGTGGGGGCCAGGGCCGCAAAGAAGGGGACGTGAGGGGCAAAAATCCCCCAGCCCTGGTTTCCCCAGGGGAGCTCGGCCTCCCGGAGCAGCNCTCCGCACCCGCCGGTGCAAGTTGCGCCCTTGCCAGCAGCGGGACACGCTCAGCCCTCGTCTCCCTCCCTCCTTCTCTCCGTGCCGGCGCCCGGCACTGGCAGGGAGCGGCCCCTCCGGCTCGCCGCGGTCCACTGTGCCGGGGAGCGGCGACTCCGCTTTCCGCCCGCGGAAACTTTGGCCACCGAACAAGTGGGAGGATGGAGCCGGAGGAGCCCGCGGTGACGGNCGGGAGGTGCGGAGGCTCTACTCCGCGGGGCGGGCCCGGGAGCAGCGGGGAGTGCGCGGCCGGAGCACCTCCCCTGGCGGCGGGGCCGGTGAGGGCGGCGGGGCCGGTGAGGGCGGCGGGGNGGGGAGCGGCGACTCCGCTTTCCGCCCGCGGAAACTTTGGCCACCGAACAAGTGGGAGGATGGAGCCGGAGGAGCCCGCGGTGACGGTCCTCAACCTATCCCGAGCTGGAGCAGAGCCGCCCTGCGGGGAGTTCAACCTTTCCGGACTGCCGGAGGCGGAGGGGAAGCCCCTCTTCGGCGTCGGCATCGAGAACTTCATCACCCTGATCGTCTTCAGCTTGATCTTCACCCTGGGGGTGCTGGGCAACTCACTGGTGATCACAGTGCTGGCGAGGAGCAAGCCAGGCAAGCGCCGCAGCACCACCAACATCTTCATCCTCAACCTGAGCATCGCCGACCTGGCCTACCTTCTCTTCTGCATACCCTTCCAGTCCACGGTCTATGTGCTCCCCACCTGGGTGCTAGGCGCCTTCATCTGCAAGTTCATCCACTACTTCTTCACTGTCTCCATGCTGGTGAGCATCTTCACGCTCTCGGCCATGTCTGTGGACCGCTACGTGGCCATTGTGCACTCCCGACGCTCCTCGGCCTTGCGCATTTCCCGCAACGCACTGCTGGGTGTAGGGCTCATCTGGGCGCTCTCCTTCGCCATGGCTTCACCTGTGGCTCACCACCAGCGCCTCTTCCACCGTGAGGCCAGCAACCAGACCTTCTGCTGGGAGCACTGGCCCAACCCACGCCACAAGAAAGTTTATGTGGTTTGCACATTCGTCTTTGGCTATCTGCTCCCACTGCTGCTCATCTCCTTCTGCTATGCCAAGGTGGGGCAAAGTGGGTAGTGGTGAAGGGTATGGAACGGGGATAGGGGAATGACAACAATGGTGGCAGGTGTCCATGAGCTGTAGGGCTATCTCTGGGCACATGGAGGGAAATGGCACTGTCAGGAGGAAAAGGAGCAAGGGTGAGTTTGTGGCACAAAGGGAGAGAGCAGGTTTTTCAGGCAAGGGATGACTGGAGGACAGATATCCATGTCTGTGGTACAGACAGGTAAGGTCAGAGATTGCATGGGGAGGGAAGGTTGTTCTGGCAAACTACTGGAGTCCTGACAGTTTTCCTTGTTGCAAAGTGCTGACAATCCTCAGTGCTTTGCTGCTTTCTCTATCAAAGCAACTCTCCTGTTTTCTTGCAGTGCTGCATGAGGAGTGTGACTCAAAGTACAACAAAGCAACAAGTTGCTCAGCCTTCAGACAAAGAATTGTGGTTCTTTAGAATGCAGTACACTTAAAAATGACACAAATCAACCAGTTTGGTCTGACACAGTTAACATGTTAACAGCAAAAGGTGCAGCACACCGCCTGGTCCCCATGAGCTCTGTCTTGCCCCATTTGAACTGGGCTTGAGCTTTATCTCTGACTTCAGCGAGGGGGCAGGTGGTGCTAGGGAGCAGTGCATGAGGACTTAGGCAGGAAAAAGCATTAAGGGTGCCTGAATAAGGGTATTTAAGGACTTTTCTGAAACTGGCACATTTTTCTGTCAATATTACTTGCAGCTTTCAGCAAAGGTTCTGCTTCTTGCTGCTGGATAAGCAGCTGGAGCACTGGGTGCTACCTGCTGAGTTAGGCAGAGATCCTCCTATTTGCATAACAGCAACCCTCAGTAGCAGGATTTCTCCTTAGGCAGTAATTTACATTCAAGGGGATAGGTCTGCTCCTGCAAAAAAAGACTGCTTAAATGTTGAGAAGTCAGCCCATTAACTGGCAAATTCAACAGATGTAATCGAAATATTTAATTTGAACAAATAATTTTATGTTCTGTTCCATTTTATATGTATTGCATAAGCTTAAGTGATGTGAAACACAAGGCTGGAGCAGCATCCAACTCTGCTAAAACAGTTATATGGAACTCAAAGAACAACATTTCTGAATTAATAAAACAGGTCTGACCTGGCAAATGGAGAATATATGTCTTCATAGATAAACTGAATTCTGTTTTCCCTGGGTGAATACACTGGAATTTCATCTACAGAGTGAGTATGACTGAGATATGGGAGGGGTGAAACTTGCTGTAGCCATAGATCATCAGAGTTTTAAGAAAATATTACAGATTTCTGGGAGAATGTTGCTGAATGTGTGCAGAGGGAGCTTTTCAGATACCAAAAATTCTTTTATTTTTCAAAGCCAAAGCACTTTCAGTTTCAGCATAAAGTACCAGCCTTCAAAGTCTAATTATACGACAGAAGACTGAAAACAAATCTTTCAAAATTATGACAGTTCTGCATAGTATAAAGGAGGAAAAAAAGGAAATATGCTTAAACAAAATACAAGCATAGTAAATATTACACACCATATTGTTACAAAGGACCACTACAAAAGTATATCTCTCAATATTAGTATGAAAAGGTAGTTTAAAAACCCCTCCACTACAAAACATAAAAAAACCCTAAACCAATGAAGCAATCCTATGTGAAATACATGCCCAGAACAAGTTCATAAAATGAAGGCCACTTGAAGTTATGACTAAAATCTTGTGCTTAAACTGTTGCCAGGCTAGGATCTCACCCTTGTGTGGTGATGTGTTTTGAGCCTCTATGTGTAATTCTGCTTGCCATGGTGTCAGGCTGGAAGATCTGACCTGAAGGGATGAGTTTTAGGAGATACCTAGGAGATAGATGGTATTCCCATTAGTGTCAATGAAGCTGAAAAATGCCATGACTTCTGCAAGGCTGTTGAAAATATTTGTACCTTGCAGCATAAAGGCTTATTCCTGCCCTCATTAGGAGCCACTGGCAAATCTCCAAATGCAATATTTTGGCACATGGGGCAGGGTGAGGGAGAAATTAATGATGATAGGAGTTGAAAATTAGAGCTGATGTTTTACATTTGTCAAAGCCTTTGCTGCTCTCACAGGTCTCAAGCCAAGTGGTCACTGTGAGCTTTTACTGATGTCACTAAAGTACTATGAAGAGCAACAAGTATTTTGGCTTCTGAATGCATGCAGGGTTAGAGGATTGCTGCTGTGTAACAACCTCAGAAGTATTATAAAAATAAATACATTTATTTCTTATGGACTTCACTGGCTTTCATGAACTATGGATCAGCTAAATAAACCAATCTTCTGATACAGGAGATTAAGACAAAGGAGACTCATTTCTCCATTTGAATATATTGCCTTTTGAGACTCCTTTAAGGCATTTCTGTTTCTTTTATAAGCAAATTGCAATTGAACTTTCTGTTTTGAAAGTCTCATTTTTTAGACACTCTAATAGGGAGCTGAGTTCTTTCTCTTTCTCATGCTCTCCTAAATTGTGTTAGGAGAGGTTTGGGTTTTTCCCTGTGGGTGGCAATGCTGTTACAACCTGCAGAAGTGCTGAAATAATAGTACTAGGTGTTTGTAAACAGCATCCTCCAACAAAATCACAACTGGAAATCTCATGTGATGTTTTCTTAAGGCAGAGATTTATGAGATCATGCTCTGTGTCTCATTTCCTTCCTTCCTCCCTCCCTCCCACCAAAAACTTTGATTTAGTTTCAACCAAAATTGGTAGAGCGAAAATATCGGAAGGAATGATATTTCCTTAGTTTTGTGAAAACAGGAGTCAATGAAGAATGTGGAAGGTCTCTGCAATCCTCTCTCCTTTAAGGAGAGTTAGCTTGCACTCAGCTGTTAAACATCAGACAAACCATGGGGAGAACAGGTCTTAAGTAGCATGTACACACGGAGGAGACAGATCTTTTTGGGAACATGCAGTCGAGAAATCACAAATCCATAGGAAACAAGCTTTTGTTGGCTCAGAGAACTACTGAAAGTAGCTAACTACTCCAGCAAGAGGAGCAGTGATTATGTAGCTATTAGGCAAGTTACAACACTGCATACTTGCAGACAGCCTCTATTCTTATCTTTTTTTATTCTTTGTAGTATTACTTGCTGTATTTTTTTAAACTGGCTTTTTGTATGTGTTTTGTCACATTGCTAGTAATGTTTGCTCACTGATGTATTCTTAAAGGGCAAAGTGATAAACAATTCCCAGTGTGCTTCCAACAATTGACATCTGCCAGGGTAGTGCAGAATGACAACTGATTTTGTGTGCCTCTGTTTTTGAGTATCCAGTTATCAGTATTCAGTTCTTGAAAGCCAGGCCTCCTTCAATCAAACCTTTAGGCTGGACACCTAAAGTGATTAGAAAACTTTTCCTTTTATAGATGTGTAATTCGACAGCTTTTTAAAAATGAATTATTTCTTGTCTTAAGAATGTTTCCATTCTTATCTATCATTCTGAACAGTCTGAATTCACAGAAGCCATGTGTGATTTATAGTCTTGTTTCAAAGTAAGCCATAAAAAGTAGGACTCTCAACAAAATACAAGCTTATATGGTTCTTGGCTTAAGATACTGTATCTTAAATTTTGCTGAGCAGTAAGGAAAAACTTTAGTGAACTACACTGAAAAAAAAGGGTATGACACATTAGTGGCACACTATTAAACAGAAGAGGTTGAAGAATCTGTTCAGACAATAGAAGTAGCAGCATTACTTTAGAAAATGGATTGCAGGCAATGGCACTTGAATTTAAATCAGGTTCGTACTATAAAATATGGCTCAGAATGTAATGCTCACATCATGACTCTATTAAACAAGCAGTTCATTCTTACTAGATAATGACCTTGGGCAGGCTTTCCTGCTGCAGTGGCTGATAGTGAAGGTGTAGTCAGTGGAATGATTACATACAGCCAGTTAGGAAATATGCTGTTCAACAGTATAGACTCCAAACTTTCACAATGTTTGGTAGACTTAATGTGAAGAGGCACAGATAGTTTAAGCTATTTTTTTCTCTCTCCCTTATTGGAGAAAATCCCTTTCTCAACGTGATTTGGTCATACTGCTTCATCCTGGGCTCTCAAGCCATGTTGAATGTAGTTATTGAAACAAGTGGGGGAAAAATAAAAAAGAAAGAAAAGAAATGGATGGTCTGCAAGCAAAATCTAGGGCCTCCCAAAGGCCATCAGTAGTAGTTGTGGTAGTACAGTCTGGATTGAACTGGAACTTCTTATACTTCTATGGCCCACAGCAGCATAACTTTCTTCCCACAGCACCCCACCCTCATCTCCAGAAAACAGGAAAGCTATTCCTTCCCTGAGAGCCAAGTAGGATCTCTCATCAACTGGTACATGAAAGACTGGATTATAAAAGTTTCACATAAGGAGTTCATTTTTTCCACAGAGCTGAATTTTCAAAAAATGTAACACCTTATGAGTACAGGTCGTGACCTAATTTTTAGCAAGGTATTTCGTTCCATGAGTTAAAAACACATGTGCAAATCTACCTGAGACAAATTCAGAGGCACGTGTAGAATTATTATCCATTCAGGTGAAGTAACTGTGGCTATTAGAAGAACAATTGATTATTCATTGGCTCAGAGAAGAGACAATTTAAACAGGGAAGTGAGGAGAGGTGGCTTTGATTTGCCTTGTAGTGTTTATGCATAAACGTGGCTCAATATCCCTCCACAGTGTTCTGTGTAGGTCTCTGAGTGCTGTTCCACTGCTACTGAAACATAATTAAATTCTACCTATCTCTTTTGCTGCTGGTTTGCATACCATCTGGTACACTGCCACATAAAGCCAGCATGTCTTCACTGCAGAGACTTATTTTATGAAATATGCATAGAATCTGGAAGAGGGGAAGCTGAGAAGGATACATTGGAAGGTTAACATCTAAAACTTCAACAACCCCCTCTCCCAAATCCAATTTAACAGTTCTGTCTACTCTATGGAGAGAAAGTTTTGTGCTGAAAGTTTCAGAGAAAAAAGAAAAACTATTTGTAACTTTAAAGGAAGATTTTGCAGTGCTGGCTTCTGGGAGTAGTTAATCTGAGTTTGGTTTTGGACTGTGAGGGAAAATCACAGGACTGTACAGTCTTTGGTTGGCAGGTGATGAGATTTGCAAAGATCCAGTAGAAGCAGCCCCTGATTGTAAGTTATGTGAAGGGGGTATGATAGGTGAAGTAGCAGAGATGGACTTCACTGTATTTCTCCCATGCCTTTTTTTTTTTTTCACCCATGGACTAAACAATTCAGCTGTTTGTACATGGTGAAAGCAGGTAAATAAGGATTGTGTGAGCCAGAGGGTCATCAAACTGGTCTTCTGCTGAACCTCAGAGGCTTTTCTGCCCTTTCATTCTGGTCTGCTTCATCCTGGAGAAGAAAGAAGGGCTGAAGCCAAAAATGGGACCTTCTCAGAGAAAACCCATTTATTTTTCTCCTGCCTATCCTGACCTCAAGTTAGCCTTGGTAGAAGTATGACTAGTGTTTCGAAACAAGGAGTGCATGCAGAGCTGAGCCTTTTATACATAAACATGTTAGTGCACAGATACAGAAAAATGAACTACACTTCCAGTTGTAAGTGGTTACAAGTAGTTTTTATTTCTATTGTTGTCTGTGGTTCACTGGTAGCTAAAAGTAGATAGTTTAAAAGTGTAATCCACTGAAAAGCTATAATTATTCATAAATACCAATTATTATTTCTTTCAATCCTTTATGTATGTTTCTAAGACTCAAATGCTATGAACAAGTCTAGAGGTCATCTTGTTTGCTCTCTATCCTGGTAGTGGTTAGCCATGCATCCCAAAGAAAGCAGAGAAAATGTCCCCAGATAAGAGAATTTACACTTATACCCTTTTCCCCACCTCAAGAAGCCTCCTTCAAAGCACTAAAATTTAGTATTATATTCCTTAAAAAAAAAAAATCCTTTTAATGCTGCATGATCTTACCTGTTAATTCTGGATGATCTTACCTTGTTCTCAGTTCATCTTAGAGCTGTGTGAAGTGCAACCTAACACCATCATCATCATTTAACTGAGCTCCGTGCTCTGACACTCTAACAAATTCCTCTTACCATATTTTAATTAAACTCTTGAGTTTAATTAAGCATCTCCTTTTTTAAATTCTGTATGGATTACAACTTTTTAAACACATTCAGCTGAAGAACATATTCTCTGCCTCCCCATGTCTACCAATCACACCAAACGAATATATTAGAGTCAGTTGATAATAACTGCAGACAGAGGCAGGCACCTCTCTGCATCCTCTAGCCAAGATTTTATGTGTAAATCATTATGTTAAAATTTGAACCCTGTCCTTGAATGATGAGCCTTTTTGAGATGTATTTTTTGAAAATTAGTTTTTAAAGGTACAAGACAAGTATCATGAAATTGTTGATAAAGGTCATGCCTCGTGTGAGATACATTTTAGTATAAATTATTTTTGAAAGCCTAAGCTTCTTTCAAAGATCAAATCTCACCATCATCCTGATTATATTAACCAAGTATCCATCTCAAGAAAGCAAATGGTGCAGGTGACTCAGAAAAGCTCTGACTCAAACATATACTTTTAATGTTACATGTAGTAACATTTTTATGGAAGAAGAATGGTTGCTAGTTCTAAGTGTATAATAACTTTCCATTTGTTGCCTTGTTCATTTATACTATGTATTTGTTATGGAATATATCTGAATTTTTATGTAAGAATTCAGTTGTGGTCTGCTTCGTATTTGTTGATTCGCATAGATGCAGATATGTGATTCCTTTGGATTTTATACTGTGCACTTTTTGAAATGTGTAAATTGGATCAGTGATGTGTGTAAGCAACTCATGCAGTACTGGAGAGCCTACTCTAAAATATATTGGTTTGAATTTTAGAGAATGGTGAAATACAAGATGCAAATTAATCTTTTCAGGTTCTTAATCACCTGCATAAGAAGTTGAGAAACATGTCAAAGAAGTCAGAAGCATCCAAGAAAAAGGTAGAGATTTATCTGTTTATATTTTAGGTTTGTGGCTAAGGTAATTTGGTATCATATTGCCAAAGATGTGATGGAGAGAAGGAACTGAAATGAAGTATGTAATGACTTGGCATCTCTCTGAACATAGCAGGACTGGAATTTTTTGCAATTTTTTCTGACATGAGTTTTCTACCACAGTACATCAAACCATTATTTAAGGTTCTCATATTTTGAGATTTAGAACACCTGAAATTTAGGCACAGAGACAACCTGTCTTTAATACATTTATTTATGTTTATTTGCTTCACAGGCATTTTTCAGTAACTTGTAAATATATATATTTAGTAAACTCGTGAATTCTTTAAAATTTATATATTGAATTTGTCAGTCAATATAATATGTCTCTGATTTTTGAGCAGATTTGACCACAGTAATCATTTGACTAACTTCTCAGTTTATGAATGTGGAGTCATAAAAACCCCTTAGGCTATAGCTCTCCATTTGATCAGATCACTATTACCATATGGGCATGCAGACTGTCTGCAGTGTAAATGAGATATACATGGGCTCAACAGGGAATAAGTAATATGTTATTTATGCATTTTCTAGTTTTTTGAAAAATACCTTTGTCAATAGATTTTGATTCCTAGAATTAAAGCATTATGGCCCTGATTCCATAAATTTCTTAACATCCATACTTCTACACTTGATGTCATCAGCACCAAAGGTGTAGTTTTCAAAGGCATTCTGTATATTGACATTTCTACTCTCATCTAGTTTGTTCTCAAACTGGAAATATCTATGCATATCCTCTGAACACTAACTTTTAAAAATAGCAACTAAAAATCAAATCTGATTAGGAACTAGCTTTCATAGCTTCGGGGAAAAGCATTAGAGATATGCCCAAGACTGCTTGGATGTATCAGGGTTCAAAAACCAAAGAGAAAAGAAAAAGTAGCCCCAAACCTTTTTTGCCTTGGAAAATAAGTTTGTGATCCTAAAGCCTAACTCCTGTTTTTTAAAGCAACTCTGTTTTCACTTAGTGTTACCTTGGCTGAAAGTCATAGTGATGATTTTGGAGAGGTAAGCTCTGGAGTTAGGCTTAGGCTGAAAAATGGGATCAAACAACTGTTGTGAGGTTTCCTAATGTGAATATCTTAAGTAAAATTGTTACAAGAGACAGATGGCCAACTTATGCTTTCAGGCACATCTAAACATTGTATTGCAGGTCAGTGATTTTCCTGGTGTAGTTTTTAAATAATTTTGAACGAATTGAAGTAATTTGTCTCTTTTGAAGTAATTTTACATACAGTATCTAGATAATCTGTTTTCAGTTGGAATAGTAACACATTGGAGGGACCACAGAAAGAGCTACCCTTAATTTATACTTCCTTGTTAGCACATATTCTCCTAATGAGACCTGAAAAAGAAAATATTTGTGTGACTGTTTGTTAGTGGCAACTAACTCAGACTTCATACAGCTAACCAGTGGAGAATGACTTCTGAAAAGAGATGAATCCTTAAAATCATAGAATAATTATGGTTGGAAAAGACTTCTGAGATCATTGAGTCCAACTGTCCACCTAATACTAAAAAAATTATATTTACTACAGTTATAATGTCCTTTATTTTCTTTTGTGAGTTTGCTAACCAACAATGGTATCAGTTATAAGTTATTTTGACCTGTTGCCACAGAAATCAAACTTCTTTTTCTGTAAATCATGTTCTGATTACATAGGTCAGTTTTAATGATTGCTGAGCTTAAATCCATTCAGAAAGTACAGACTAAGTTCCATACACTTGTGAGAAGTCTAGATACTCTCTGTGCTGCAATGTTTATCACTCTATGGCCACTGGGTTGCTTTTATCTGTGAAGAGCCTAGATTATCTGAAAAATGATGATGTAAAGTGTTAATGTAGTAATTATAATGGTTTATAACATAATATGCTTTGGAATTAATATTAGGCTTTTATTGGGAGAGTGATTTAATTGAAAGAGGTACTTGTTAAAGAAGTAGATATTAATTAGTTGAGCCATCGCAAAGCACTAACTGCTGTTTCTGAAGTGAAAGTTAAAGAAAACACTGACAGTCAAACTCCACTGTGCCCTAGCAGAACACCTTCAGCACCTGAAAGGTCAGTCCTGACTGATACTGCAGCAGTCGGGATGAATCTAATGAACCCAATGTCCCTTCCTGTCAAAAATAATGAAAGAGGAGTCAGGAGGCAGCACTGAGGATACTTGGTGTTCCAATCTTGTAAATTCAGGGTTTGGTGGTGAGCTTTAATTTCCAGATTGATTTTGACAATGCATAATCACCAGAAATTTCAAGCTCCTTACTGTTCTCTTTTTTTTCCCTGGTTATATCCAGAATGTTATGACTCCCTCTGTGGAAATTTTATTTTTAAAGGAGAGACTTTCAAAAAAGCCCCTGCTCCTTTTGTAGACACTTGAATAAAGTTTTTGTCTGACTGCTCCAAGTTTTTCTACCTGCTGCCTTCATTTATAATAGATCTCTCTTGGAATTTTGGTCAGAAATCATTACACACTGTACTGAACTATAGGTCATTAGAGCTGGATGAGATTTCCCAAAGACCTATGTTACCATTATTTTACATCAAACTTATGTCCACCTCAGAAAAGGCTAGATTTTTGTGTAGGTAATCAGGAACATAATTCTCTACCTCTGATCAAAGTTACACATTTGTCTTTTGCTATAGCATTCCCAAGGCTAAGGTTCTCCTTGCAGTAGTTCACTATGCAAAATAAAGCCCATATAGGTAATGGAGTAAAATCAGTCATAACTATTCCAAAGTGTGTTCTGTATAGCTTCCCCCCTCCTCCAATAATGGTTTTGAAGCAGGTTTAAAGCTGATTCAAGTGCTCATCAGACATCTGTGTTTTCCTTTCCCTGTCTCAGACAGCACAGACTGTGTTGGTGGTGGTAGTGGTTTTTGGCATCTCCTGGCTGCCACATCATGTGATACATCTCTGGGCTGAATTTGGAGTCTTCCCACTGACTCAAGCCTCCTTTCTCTTCAGAGTGACTGCACACTGCCTGGCTTACAGCAATTCTTCTGTGAACCCAATTATATATGCATTTCTCTCTGAAAATTTCAGGAAGGCCTACAAACAAGTCTTCAAATGCCAGATAGGTAACGAGTCACCTCTGAATGACGTGAAGGAAAATAAAAGTCGGATAGATACACCACCATCTACCAATTGTACACACGTGTGAACTTTGAAAAGTCCTGTGTGTTGGCTCTTCTTCATTTGTATGAACTAAACACCTAGAAAACAAAGCACAAGGAGCTTTATCCTGGGTTAATCTTGACAAAGTGAATTGATATTTAATGTACTGAAGTTGTGTTTGTAGCAAAATTTTGTGAAAGTGGTATGAAGAAAAACTGGGCTGATCCGTTGCCTCTTAGATAGCTTTGTCAAATGAACCTTTTGGACCTTTAAAAGATAACTTAAGAAAAAAATTTTAGAGTTGATATATCTGTATTCTCACTCACTAAGCATACAGTGTGTGAACATTCAAATATACAAGAAGAATATGTTGCTATGATCAAGTAACTTTCTGACATCTTACTCTGTCAAAGTGATGACTGTAGTACTATGATTTCAGAGAGGGAAATTTTTATTGTCTATTCAGATTGTTTTAACAATATCTTTTTTCTTTTTCAAGTAAAGATGGGCTCTGATTTGGGGTTGAAATAACCCATGTACAACTTGAGAAAAGAGTTGCTTTAGAGAGGAAATGCTGAATTTTTCTGTTTAGCTGTCTTTTTAATGTAATATACTGAATAATAGTGATCTTTCTTCCACTTCATATGCCTGCCTTTCTGTATGCACAGAACTTCTGTGTACACTGCGTAAAGCTGGATTATGGCCTGTATGTAGTCATTCCAAAGTGAGGATTTGTGTCTACCTAAGGGAAGCTTTTCTTCAGGTGTTGCATGTGCATGTATATGTTTTGTTAACTTTCTAGACATTGAGATGGAGGTACAGTTTTAAATGTGCAATATATACATATGTTTTAAAATATTATGTTCCATAAAGTGACTCTGGGCAAATTGTAGGAAGGGCTTGATATCTTGTATCTCTAAACTGGAAAAATTCAGAAGGATGCATTTAAATCAATACAAAGTATATAAGGTAAGTGATCCAATTCTGCAGATTCTTAAATAAGATTAGTTTCAGCAATTTTGTAGATGTACTTAATAAATCTTTAAGTGGTAAACCACTAAAGAAATAGTGGAAGGGAACTCAGTCCTTTGAGAACACTATTGCTAGGTGGAGTAAGATATGTTTTTAGCTTTTTATTAAAGACTCATGGAGTAAATTAAGTTAAAGTAACCTCTGTACATCCTTTCAAGGCAGGGCTACCCTAAGAATTGGATTGCTTCCTTGCATAGGAAAGTTTTGCAAATTTCTAAGGATGACAATTCAACAATTGTTGAAGGGTAACCTGTGCCAGTGCCTAATCACCTTCACTAGAATATTTATTTTTATGTCCAGTTGGGATTTCCTTTTATGCATCTCATAACTGTTGCCTTCTGTCCTTTTGCTGTGTACTTACATCTTCTCTCTAATAACTGATATGTGATTTAAGATGGCAATTAAATTTTCCACCAGCCTCTTCCTCTGAAACAATGCATTACTGTCAGTCTCTACTTATTTGTTGTGCTCCAGCAAGCTGACTGGATTAGTGGCCTTCTACTGGCCTTCCTCCAGTGTATCCATCCCTCTTGTGTGTTCTAGATGTGGTCCCACAAGCACTGGGTAGACTAATTGCTTACTTTGACCCTTTGGCTGATTCTTGCTAGTACAGGCAATCTCTTGCTGCAAGGGTACACTGCTGCCTCATATTTAATTTCTGCTTCACAAGCATTCTCATGTCCTTTCTGCAGAATTGCACTGACTCCCAGTCCAAGTTTCAGGACTTTGCTTTTGGTTCTGTTGAGCTTCATGCACTTGATACTTGTTATTTCTATTCTTCCATCTTATCCAGGGCCCTATGAAAGGTATCCCTGCTCTCCAGCATACCCACCACTCCTCCAGGTTTAGTATCATGTGCAGAATTGCTGAGAGAGTCTCGCATCCTTGTCTGGGTCTTTGAAGATGCTAAATACTGCTGGCCAGATGCTCTGTCAGACTCCTTTTTCTCTGCAAACTTGCACTAAAAAAATAAAAGTTCAGAGTGCTGAAACCACATCAACTATGGAGGGTTAGTTAATGTGAAAACATCTACATTTATGTGTCAGTTTTGTCTATTTGGGATCAGTAAAATAATATTGAAGACATGCTATTGCATGCATGGTGTTTGTGTCTGTTCTTTCATGGGAAGGGACAGCTTGATGATATTGCTAGGAACACAAAAGATATGCCAAAATCTCAGTTGGAGAAGAAGGGTTTATCTGTGCAAGTAACCATTTTCTGGGTTAGGATTGAGGTTAGGAAAAACAGCCTAGAATAGTGTTGAAGTTCCTTTGAGTTTTCAGATCCTCATCACCCACTAATCACTCAAATTATTAAAGCACTATCAGACTTCAGGTGAATTTATAATATGTTAGAAGATTCTACAGCTTTGAAAAATATATTGCTTTTCCTTTTAAAGAATCGTTTCAGATTTTATTGCTTTGAATAAAAAATTACAATGTAAATATGTCTTTGTATAAAGTCAGAATCCTGATTTTATTGTTTCATCTGGAAAAGGCTTTTTATTCTCAACTGTACATAATTTTGAACCCAGATGCTTGATAGTAATGGAGCTACACTAAGTGAGGGGCACTGCAGTAGCAACTAGTTAGAAAGCCCTGCTTGATTCCTGGTTAGTATCAGTAAAACTTCCATCTCACTTTTCAGAGAAAACTTAAGAAGCACTCCAAGGCTCGGTGTCCTGCCTAGAACATGCTTTTGTTGATCAGTGTTTCTAGTGTGACTTTGACATGCTCAGCTGTGTTATGTGATCGGGTGGCTGTGAATGTAAAAGCAGTGTTAATATCTGCTGTGGACTATGTCTAACCCTGGAGCAGCTGAACAGTTGGGCAGGAAGTTGTTGTGCAATATTTAAGAAAGAAGAACATGAATGAAGAAACATCAAGAACTGATAATTATACTGGAAAATGTCAATTCTGAAATTGTGAGTGTAATTAAACAGAACCACGTGACTGAAAGAGCTTGCATAATCCCTGAATCATGAATTCAGGATGTGGGTGGTACCTGGGATTGTGTCACTGGAAGCACTGCTGCAACTGGGGAGCCTTTTGCACAAAAAAAATCCCAAAACACCCAGGCTGAAAAACATCAGCAATTCGGCTTTGCGGGATATAGTTAAGAAGTGGCTCAGTTAACAACATAGCTGTGTAGCCATACAGACAGAAATACCTGATGCTATGCTGCTCTAAACAAGTGGATGAGTTAGGAAGATCCAGTACAGTGAAATTAAGCTGTAACAGTTAAATCTGTGCATGAAGTGGAGGTCTTGTCATTAAGATGTATCAATAACCCTAGAATGCTTAATGAACAATTGTGATATATTCATCTTGCTTCAAATCACATCTATATGTTTCTCAAAATATTTTCTGTATTTTAAGCTCAAAATATAGAGTAAGTGGTAGCGACGAGAAAAAAAAATGCGAATTATGTTACAGTGTATGTAGACCTGCTGATCACTGTAGCCCCTCTGGCCTTAGTCTATTAGTATTCTTACTCTTATTTTTGTGATTTAATAGCATGAGACCTATGCAGATATGAAGAAAAAACATCACAAAACTGAGCTATTATTTAGTCTATAAGTGATCACATAAAGATATATCTAGAATAACTCCACAAGTGGGCTACATTCTAAACACATTTTACGATGATTAAGAAATTCAATTGAAATGTCTGGCATGTAGATTGCCATTGTCAGAGAAAGATGTAAAATGATGCTATGTGCTCTTCTCAGTTTACTTAGTTACTTTTTGCCATAATTACTCTAAATGTAATCACTCTGCATTACTTTTGCATAGTGATTTACCATTTTCATAAGAACTATGAACTGATGATTGCTGACACATCTGAAACACTTGGTGGTAATTGTGTTTCACTTCATAAGTCAGAGTTGAAGCTTTTTACCAACCTGTTGTGAATCTATTGGAAATCTTTAGAAGATAGAGGCTCTCACAATAATGTTTTCTTTTCAGCTCTGCTTAAATGAAACCTTTTAAAAAGCAATGCTGCGCTGAACACACATGATCTGCCATGGCGTTTCTGATAGTGTAGTCAATATTTTGGGGAGATTTTCACAGGTTGAGTGGTAGATAAACTTGACTACTTCTGGGTTTGCTGTGTGAGTTTTGGGAATAGCAGCTTCAAAACTGCTCCTGTCCTGAATTCTACTTACTTGCAAGAGTTGTACAATGCAGTGATCATGGTATCCTGTCAATTTGGGGGTGTGTCCCCCTAATGTTCTGTCACCAGGTAGGCTTTGCTGTCTGTGCTATGTGGTCAGGCAAGCATCTCATCCCACTGATATAGAATCATAGAATGGTTAGGGTTGGAAGGGACCTCTGGAGGTCATCTAGTCCAACTCCCCTGCAGTGGGCAGGGACATCCCTAACTAGATCAGGTTGCCCAGAGCCCTGTCAAGCCTCACCTTGAATGCCTCTAGGGATGGGGCCTCAACCACCTCCCTGGGCAACCTGTTCCAGTGTTCCACCACCCTTGTGGTGAGGAACTTCTTCCTAATGTCCAATTTAAATCTACTCCTCTCCAGTTTAAACCCATTGCCCCTTGTCCTTTCATTCCAGGCCTTTGCAAACAGGCTTTATATGCTGCTTCCTATCTTTCCTACCTGCCATGCAAGACTTCGTATGGGGTTGTAAATCAGGAAGGCTGATGTGAATGTAGGCTCTGCTGTTTTGAAGACTTTTGTGTACTCTTGACTGAAGTGTGTACAGAGCAGGTTTTTGTGTTTTGTTTTGTTTTGCTTTCCTCTCACCCTCAGTGCTAAGAGAGAGGAGCAAAGAGACTCTTTTGTCCTTCATAACTAAGCAGCCTAGCTGGGATCTTGAGCATTGAGGAAACCAATTCTGTACTTTCAACCCTGAAATGTGTGATCACAGCGGTCACAGGAAATGTCTTTTTCCTCATCTTCTGTCATCTGCCACCTTAAGCAAAATTTGTCGTGTTCTGGTTATTCAAGTAAGTTAACCCCACAGTTCTATGTCTGTGAAGATAAAATTGAAGGATATCCTGATAATGTGGCCTGCTGCATTAAATGAAAAGTGGTGCCTAATTATTAACATCAGAGGAAGAGAAGGAAGGGTAGGTGGAGAGGGAGTGTTGAAGACTGAAATGTTCATTGTTCAGGAATAGAATATGTTTAGGGCTCCAACTTTCAACCACTACCTAGTTAATACTTTGTAGTTTGTAGGCAGTTTGTCAGTACTAGGAAAGATTAGCATCTTCTAGACTTGGATCTTTATTTTACATATATATATGTATCTCTCCATGTTTATAATAGACCTTGAAGAACCATATTTCTTATATGTTGTCCCTTGTTGCTCTACTACAGAATTATTGAGAGATGTGTTCTTATATATGAATGTTATTTGCTGTATTTAATTCTGCCTGGCTAAAAAGATGCAAAAGGAACATACTATTTGCCTGGTGACTCAGTTTTCTTAAAAAGTGTGCATTAATGATATTAAAGCTCATAACACTGAATGGCTGTTCATGTTCTGCTTTTCTCATCTGCAAAAATGTCACCGCTGTAACTGAGAAATACATTGTTATTAAATTACTGTTATCCTTCCAACAATTGGTGCACATGAGAGGGAAAGAAGAGGCAAAGACTATTTAAAGCCAAAAACTGTGTTACACATCATTCTAAGAGGTAAGAGGGTAAATTAGTAAAGCGCAAGTAAGGGTGAAACTGATCTATTGCTGCTGCATATTTATGTAGATGATTAATTCAAGTGTATCCCTTGTTTTTTTTAAGGAAACAATGAAAACTGTCCTGTCAATCAAATTCTATTATTCTAGTTCTCTTGTAACTTCTAATGTATTTCACCTGTGCAAAATCAAAGTTATTGTTAAATTAATAACCTGGACTTTACCAAAGGAAAGCAAAAGATAAAACCATGAATATGTAACAGCGAGAGATATTGAAAGAAATACGTGGGATACTGGGGATGCTAGCTATCACTGGATAGTTGGAAAATCCTCCAGCATTAGATTTTCTAGGATGGATAGCTATACAGAATCATAGTATACCAGGATGGAAGGGACCTCAAGGATAATCTGGTCCAACCTTTCTTGGCAAAAGCATGATCTGCCAAAAGCCTTCCTGCCAGCCATAGTTCTGTTATGATCTATTATTTCTTTTCCTTTTTTTTTTTTTAATCTGATCTAGCCTCTCAGGAAATTAGTTAGTCTTTCCAATTATTTCAGCAGAAATCAAACCTGATTCTCTCTTCCACTGCAAAATAATGTTCAAATTGTTGTTTCTGCAGTCTCTTTCCATGCTACAGAGCAGTGTTCTTGTGAAGAGAGAAAAGTATGCTCTAAGGAAGAGGAAGATCACATGGTAAGCTTGAGATGTCAAGAAATATGACTTTTATATCAGGAAAGTTGCAACGTCTATCAGTATGAGATTTGACCCTATCTGCTATGTCTTGAAGAATACAAAATTGAGGGCCTAAATGCATCCCTGAGACTCTCTTGAATTCCTACTGCTGAATAAAAAAAAAAGGAAAAAGATGATCTCATTTGTCATAGGCCATGGATTTGAGGAATAATGATACATTGAGAAGTATCTAGATGAGTAAACACTCCATTCCATTGTTTAATACACACTGCATAGGGTGTAGTTAATTCTAAAACAAAAAAAACCAAGTGATTGTTCCTAAAAAAAAACCCTTTTCCATGTTACCATTCGTAATTGAGTTAAGAAATTGGAAAACAGACTTTTAAGATGGCAGCCAACATATATTAATCAGAATTTTTGATCTAGTTGCAGCAAGTTGAGGACATTTATTCTCACCTCCCTGTTTTCTATATTTCATCATAGCATTGCTTCAGGTTTTACTTTGTACTTTCTGCTTACTTTCCTTCCCTTGAACAAGTAACACTTTTCTTTAAAAAATCCAAATCACAATTCTCCAGAACTGGTCATTTATATGTCTGATATGTTTATATTGTATTGGAAGTATATTTTTACAGGTAGCATTAGTACTGAATCAACCACATGTGATTGCGTCTATCCTGAAATCCTGCTGAAGTAGTTACAAGCTCAAACACTGTGTAAGCAAGAGAAACCATCAGTTTATCCAAATGTAAGTGACCAGCCTAAGTCAAATAAAGTTTCCACAGAGACATCAAACAGATGTCACCAGAACATCTAATTCTGCAAGCAGTATCATCTCATTAGGAGCTTTGAGACATTCTGTTCCATTAAACCATGAACAGACTGGCTGGAGTAGGTATCTAAAACATTATGTAGCTCTGTGCATCTGTTTACTGTACTTGATCATACTTAATCCTCACTGCTTCTAACAAGGTTTTTAGTGAAGTTAATTGTGTTACAAGATTTTGCCTCTAAGAGCTCTGTGACTGCAGTTGCAAAACTGCTTTGGTTAAATCACTGAAAGCAGGCACCCTCTGCATTCTGAAAGCTTATTTTAGTATAGCTTTTTTTCAGAATTTTTTTTTGTTCTGGTTTTGTATCTTAACTGCCTTTTTCTTTTTTCCCCCAAATCTGCTCTTATTGATGTTAAAGATATTATTCTCTGTAGTTGTAGATGCCCCATTCCTGGAAACATTCAAGGTGAGTTTGGACAGAGCTCTGAGCAACCAGATCCAGTTGGTGTCCATGCTCGCTACAGGGGGGTTGGACTAAATGGCCTTTAAAGACCTCTTCCAACCCAAACCTTTCTTTACTTCCTATTGCTTTGAGTAGGAGAAAAACCAGCAAGAAAATGGTGGTGTAACTAATGCAATGGACCAGGACCATTGGACCAAGACCTGGATGTCCTTGGACCTGACACGTCCCCTGACACCATCCCTCACTTGTAACTGAGACACGGTGTGTTGCTGTTCTCCAAGAGACCCATGAGATGTCTCACTGTCTTATCCCCAGGCTTCTTGTGACAGAGGTCTGGCACTACAGATTGTTGTTGAAGTTCTGGACAATCTCATGCACCAAGTGCTGGAATGGCATCTTCTAATACAGCAGCTGAAAGGGACTTCTGTTAGTGACTGATCTTTCCCAGTTACTTGGTGCAGGCCAGTACTTTGTCACTCCTATTATTTTTGGCATGCCTTGAAAATTGTTGGGTGCATTGAATTTTTTTTATATACAAAGTTATCTCATAGCACATCCTAAACAGTCTGTCCAAAACACTTTTTTATTTTTATTGGAGTAGTGCTCCTGAAACCCAGAAGCATGTTTCCACAGTCCTTAATACTGTGCTTTCAGAGCAAAAAACTTGTTTTCCCATACTGGAGTGACAGAGTTAAGAGAAGATGACTAAAAATATGTTTTGGAAGCAAATATTTGGAGGAGTGCTAAAGAGAGAACTCAAAACAAGATAGGAATAAGGATAGAGGTCAGATTTCTGACATTTAAATAAATGCACGATACAGCAAAAAGTATGTCCTTTTCATAGAGTTCTCTTACTAAATATACAGATTATTTCAATATGCCATCATTTAAAAAAAAACAAAAAAACCAATACATGGTTTTTAATGCAAGGGCTGTCAGTTAAGAGGCATAGTCTTGGTGAAGGAACATACATGCCAAACAGTTTATAAATGTCGAAAATAAATATCCTTCTCAGATAAACAAAGAAGATTGGAGAAAGTGGAAACTTTCATGGTAGCTTGGTGGTAATGGCAGATGATGGTTTACCTGTGCTGCAGATGGGAGGATCAAGTAGTCATCATTTAGTAGCATGTCTTGTTTCTAGTAATCAAATTCTAGGCAAAAAATATTTTTTGTTCTGTTTTTTTTTTCTTTTCCCATTCCCCCTCTGTTCAACATTGGTTCTCCCTTTCCTGACCCCTGCCAGTGGCTACACTACAGAAAAATTATATGCCTGAATTTTTCTCACTCCTTTTCTGTTTTCCTGCTTAGTCCAGCTGCCCACTTTCATCTGCTGCATACAAAGAACCTCTGCCTCTGTTCTGTGCAAAGGCAGAAGTGAAAAGTGGAAACAAGATTATTAATTGGAGCTTTTATTTGTTGTCTTAGTATTTGCCTTTTAATCTGGTTAAATACTCTACAGAAGTTCAGTCTTATTTAGAAGAAATAAGCCTTGGTAGATGACCTGTAGAAATTTTGCCACATGTTTCATCCAGAAATACACAACGGAATTTTATGGAGGGCCATTACCCCTGATTAGCTGCTAAGTAATGTCAAATTTGGCCTTACTGGCAACAGCTCAAGATTACTCTTATCGAAAGTCATTGCATTCCTTTGAGCTGTTACTCAAAGGAATTTCAGCTGAAAGATTAACTGTTTAGATGTCCTCCTGGTGAGTTGGATAGCCAGGGAGTAAGTATCCAAGACACTCCATTTTCTGCTGAAGCCTAGAAAATGACTTGATGGAGTGTGTTGCCCGTTTCCTCCATCTGCATTACTTAATTTTAATAAGGTAAGGTCTCCATGATCTAGAGGATTCCTGTTTTGATTATTATAGTTTTCTTCCTTTCTTCAGAGAGCAGATGAAAGGAAATGTATGTTTGTCCAGGCATGTATTTATTCAATACGTATTCAAATTACTATCTGCATCCTCAGCTCTGGATTGATTAGTTTAGGGTGGAGAATGCTTAAAGAATAAAGTATCTCTATGTTAAAAATATCAGTTCAGTGTGGAAAAAATGTCCATGGCTTTTTAAGAATTCTGTAGCACAGAAGTGTATTTCCTGAGATTTTGTATGAAACCCTTGAACAATTAATTTAAGACCCTTCCCTTCTTAAATGTAATTGATACATAACTTTTGCATTCTCAAATATTACTTGTTTAATCTTAACTCACTCCTCCTTCCCTCTGCCAAAACCAGATATTCAAAGGTTCCTATGACTCTAATTGTAGTTGCTTTAAAATGAGAGAAGACAATTAAAATGATGACCTGATAATCGAGAAAAATAAATATCAGAGGAGTACTAAACAATGCTGGGTATTTAAACATGTCATTTTGTTTACTCTTTATTTTAAATTGGACCTTTTTCTTTAGCTGGATGACATGAGAGAGCTGCTAGCTCTCCCACTAGCACTGGAGTAAAACTAATAACCAAAAAGATGAGAATGCCATGGTATAATCATGAATATTTAGCTTTTTTTGTTGGCTGGAGAGTAAATTGTGACACAGAAACAGGGCTCTAAGAGAAAGCTGTGGAATGTGTTGTGCTGAAGTCATGAACAATTGACACAAAGCATTCATCAGGTGAGTACTTGTGAGCCCATCATTTTAATTAACAAGCCAAAGCCACAACCTGCTCATATCCCTCCTACCAGACAGTAGTTTGGACGGGTTTGGGCTTCTCCATTTGGTTCAGTTTGGTGTTATTTCTGACCCAAGACTAAGCTATCCTCTGAAGTTAATCAGTGAGTAGACATGAAATACGGTGTTAAGGCTGAGCTTGCCTCCTAGGTGGTGGGAATGGCAGAGAGAGCCTCTTCCTTGACATGTTTGGGTGCCTCATACGCTCCACTTCAGATGTGTCTACATTACTGTGGAGAGTTTCTTCATCATTTGTGAGTTTGCCTCAGGTCTGTCACGCCGGATACACTCGGACATACATGGGAGTGCAGCTGAAGATGTTTACCTTCTGCCAGGCTACCACTGAAGCCGTGTCCTGGAGCAAGTGCAAAGGCACCTTCTTCCTTCCGTGGAGAAATGTACTTCTTCTCCATTGCCCTTGGGTGAGACACTGTTAATGATAACACAGCAGTGTGGGAGACCTTAGGGCAAACCTGCTTTGTGTGACCTGCTAGTCACAGAACCCTCCTGTGTGCCTGGGGTGGGCAACTGTGGCAGCTTCAGCAGTCTGTCATGGTCAGGCAGGGCCATGGGGAGAGACCCAGGCTGAGACTGGGCTGGGCTGTGGGACCACTGCTGGGCCTAGCTGTGAGAGCCATGGCCAGGCAGGGCAGGGCGGGGCTGTGGGGAGCCAGAGACAGGCCATGCTCCAGTATCCCTGGGAGAGGGGATGACAGCCTCGGAAGGTTGACATGTGGTCCTGGGCTGTGGGCAGGTGTAGGGAAGTCCAGGGTGTGGGGACAGGCAGGGATATGGATGCTCTCAAGGCCCTGAGATAAACAATTGGCATTTTTATCTACAAATGCATCAATACTTTAACCATAACATGAGGCCTGTAATTAACTTGTACTAATGATACAGAGCTGACTGGACAACTTTGGAGGAATGGCATGTGCAATGGTGGCAGAGCAGTTAAGTCAGGTGTATCCAGACTGTTAGGCATTACATATGTTTGTTCCATATGAAAATTTGAAATATTCGTTGTCTGTTGGGAGCTAAGAACTAATTTTTAGGGAGTTGAATAGGTAAGACAAGACTGTATTTTCACAACTGTAGTGTATAGTAGACAAATAAAATATGCTATATTGTGTAAGGTAGTAAGTATATCCTGTGTAGTCCATAAATATAGGGATGCTGTAAAATTATGTCTGCTCTTGCAAAATATACTAGACTATATTACTGTCCATTAGATAAGACTAAGAGCATGCTCCTGAGGGAAGTATTTCCCTAATCATCTTTGCAATGTTTTTGTTTGTTCCCTAGCAGGAGCTTACAAAGTAATAAAAATTAAATAAGACTAATATGAGAGGATTATGGATTATTCAACTTTTATCAGTTAGGGTGAGAAACGATAAGATTATTAATAGAGCTAGAGCTCTAATGAGCCAATAGGTTGCTACAAATCCAATTTTTCTACCATGATGCAGATAATAATAATTTGCGTTTCATAGGGTGTTACATTTATCTGCAATGATGACTTACACATCATGTGAAAACATCTATTTTATAACAGAAGTGTTTTGAATTTCTATTGCTCTGTGTACATGTTTTATATCATTAATTTTTTTGCAACTGGAACGAAGTATTTGGAATGGTGAATGTTACTTTAAGCTTTAAATAGATGTGAGGCCAACTGATGAGGTAGCTGTAGGATCTGATGACAAAATATGGTGTTAGGCTCATAGTCCAAGATCAGAAATTCCACAGCCTCATGATACAAAGCACTGATGTGGCATAAACACATTTTCTTGGCTCAACTGCAGAAAAAATTGACAGTTAACGTATAACTAGAAAGCTCTTTGCTGGTAAGGTTCTGCAAGCTGTGTAAAGCACACATAGAAGTATAAGCTGACATAAACTCTATTTTGTATACTTTAGCATTTCAACAGATATGCAGTTGTATGTTTACATGTAACAGGCATGCTGTTGAGTGATTTAAAGGTGCCCAGAGGTAAATGACAACAGTCGAGCAACAAGGGAGTGCCATAATAGGAGACATAAAAAAAAAAAGGTTGCCTTTTCAAACCAGGAAAGTTCACAGCAAAAAAGACCTTAGCAAATTCTACTGAAAAACTTTATACGATCTCATTTAAAGAATTAACTAAGTGAAACACTGGCTGTAGCTCATATGCTTTGCACATCAAAACTATTAAAACTTTGTCCTTCTGGCCGATCATAGAATCATTATTCAAGTTTTTATATCTATTTACTGAAAACACTGAGTATGTGGTTTATTCCCAAGATGTTAATGTTGAAGTTTTGATATTTGAAACTGTGTTTGTTTTGACAGAGCTTCTTGTTTTCCTGTGCTCCTTGCCAGGATGCCATTAGAATCAAACATTCTTTATTATTCTATTGTATGAGAGTGAGACTTTCTTGCAAAGAAATGAGCAGCTTTGTTTACAACTAGACTGTTAATATTAATGTACAGTTATTAATAGCTAGAAGGATAGTATCAGCCTTTTAATAAGGACTAAATTGTGCATTTGATATTAGATATAGTATATTATTTTGATTGAATATAATATTTATTTCTGTGTACAGGTAGAAAAGCAAATGTTAATTATAGAATACATTTTAAAATCAGAGGAAAACTACCATTTCCTTTTGACAGTTCTACTTTATGACACCAGTCATAGACTTTCACCCCAGCTACAGGTTTCTCAAGGAAAAGGCAGGAATGGAAGAAGAGCAGAAAGTGCACATTTTCAGTGATGGGTGTAGTTATGTGCTCAGCTGGTGTGAGGTGGTTGCAGATGTATGCTGATGGTTTAAACTTGGATTGCATTCACATGTTCTTCTGTCGAGGTCAATGACTTTGAATCTGAGTGAAATCAGTCTTTCAGAAAGGGCATCCAACCTTCATCAACCACACCAAAAAAATGACAGTTGTGCATTTTGTAATGATCATCAATATATGATAAAGCAAGAGGAGTTACTTTGCGCAACCCTTTATAGATGCATATACATTTTATTTTAGCATTTTCTGGCCAAGTTCTCCCTCACTCTGTAAAAATTGTAGTGGAGTTTCATGACCACCTTAAACTGGTAGATCCTTGATCAGATTCTTCATGAGTTTTACTACAAAGTTGGATGCAACTTGTTCCAGTAGAAGCATGCAATGATACTAGACAGAGTGTGAGCACTTGCAAGCAGGAGATACTGACTTGTTTTTTGACAGCTGTGCCTGCTTTGTGTCATCGTAAAGCGATTCTGAAATTACAGCCTTTCATTAGATCTCAGAGATGTCCTAGAAATGCCCAAAAGCAAGGACAATCATTCACATAAGTCTTCCTAGCTTGCGATGCTCTTTTTTTTTTCAACCTTCCTTGTCTGCATTGGGTACAAAATACATCTATCCCTTATTCATCCCAACGGACTGCTTTGCTTCTATCCTCAAAGCTTAACATTCTAAAAGAAAATAGCCCAGCTCATTCCCATTTAACACTGGCAACAATCAGTTCTGTGCCATCTCACTGCCCTGTCCTCTGTGCTGCAGAAAGAGCAATTTCCATGCATTTCCAAGCCATTTTCATCTAGGCAATTCATTCATTTTTGCTGTATTCAGATCAAGGGTTCCTTAGCATTCAGCAAGAACATTTCCAGCCTGTTCTTGCATTTCTCTGTGCCTGCAAAAGGATGTAAGGATCCAACATAACCTTTCTTCTTACCTGAGGGCAAGCTGTCACTATAGCAGTGATCACAGTCTATGGATTAATTTGTTAGGTAGCTCTGACAGACTCTTAATATTCATATCTCACTCCTTCACCAGATGAGAAAATAGTACTGGCATCAGATGTACTGCATATGCAATAACTAGTAAGATGCTTAAATTGATATTTATGATAAGTTAATCACAGCTGATGGAAAATGCTTTATGCAAGTATGTTTTCTGATAATAGGGATTCTGTATATTTCTTATTCCACTGGAAAAGGTCTTTTTTTCCCTATTCTTTCTGCCTGCTTTTCTGCGGGCTTTAAACAACAAAGTAGCCTACTTGCTAAGTGATTTGACTAGTGGAAGTGCTAAAGTTGACAAACACGGACAAAGCCACGGTGCAGAATATTTTTAATGTTGTCTTCAAAGGGGCAAGTCTGAAACATCAAAAACATTCTGAAAATGTGGGCAGATGTAAAGATGGAGTGCACTTTGTGGCTGGTGTTGTTGAAGAGACTTGCTAGGGTTAGCTGCTTGGTAGCTGGTTAGACTATGTGATTTGCCTTTTGCAAAGTCTTGTCTCAGTGTGCACCACGAGTGTTTAATCAATTTTTCACTCACTGTGGAAAGTTCACTAAAATAATTTTATATTGCATCCCGGAAGGCCAATTGCATTTTATTCTGCATCAAAAGCAGTGTGGCCAGAAGGTTGAGGGAGGTGATTCTGCACCTCTACTCTGCTCTGGTGAGACCCCACCTGGAGTACTGTGTCCAGGTCTGAAGTCCTCAACACAACAAAGACATGGACCAGGTCCAGAGGAGGCCACAAAAATGATCAAGGGCTGGAGCGCCTCTTCTATGAAGAAAGATTAAGAGAGTTAGGGGTGTTCAGCCTGGAGAAGAGAAAGCTCCAGGGACACCTTGTAATAGCTTTCCAATACTTAAACAAGGATTTCTAAGAAAGATGGAGAGAGACTTTTTAACAGGGCTTGTAGTGACAAGAGGAAGGGACAACAGTTTTAAAGTAAAAGAGAATAGATTCAAACAGATACAAGGAAGAATTTTTTTTATGGTGAGGGTGATGAGATACAGGAACAGGTTGCCCAAAGAAGTTTTGGATGCCCTATCCCTGAAAGTGTTCAAGGTCAGGTTGGATGGGGCTTTGAGCAACCTGGCCTAGTGGAAGATGTCTCTGTCCATGGCAGGGAGGTTGGAACAAGATGATCTTTAAAGGTCCTTTCCAACTCAATCTTTCCCATGATTTTATATTATTTAATATTGTATGTTATAAATTTTCATATAAAAGTATAAGATCACAAAATAACAATTATTTAAATTGTTTTCCTGTTAATCACCTAAATTTATCTAAAGAGCATATTTTGTGTATTTAATTTGTTTTCCATCCTGTGTTGCCAAAAGCTAAGATATTGTGCCGTTGCCAGATGTTTCTGAGGTTGCCATGATTTCCTGGTTTTCAGAGAGGAAATGGGTTAATATTATCTGTCCTAATTTGAGTCAAAACAAGGCATTCCATGCCATATATGTCATATTCAGTCCTTGAGGCTTTGATATGTTGGCCCAGCCCTAACCCTTGACATTATCTCACTGTTATAAGTAGCTTGAGTCTGCCTTTTTTCTAGTAGAAAAGATGTGTAGTGCCTTCTTGCCTACTTCTAGCGTGCAGGCTTTTAACTTAAAATCTTTTTCCTGAGTCCTGACTTTTCACTCATTCACTCACTCATTCACACACTCACTCACTCACTCACTCACTCATTCAGGGTCTCTAACCCTCTTTCCCCTCCCCTGACTAGATTTCACATTCTTTTTTCATTTGCATAGTCTGGGAGGTTTTTTTTCCTCATCCACTAGAATGTTGGCCTGAAAGATTTTCCTGCAGCTGATATTGTGTTTGGGTAGTTGAATTTTTTTTTCTCTAAAATTCTCATGTTTAACTTGATTATACTATGTTGCAAGCATCTTGGAGAATATTAGAATGTACTAAATAAATAGACATGTATATTCTTGATGTATTTTATACATATAGATTATATCTTTTTTATCTACCTACTCTAATTGAAGAAGGATGGCTGAAGTACCATAGTAGTTGCAGAAGTGGTGCAAGAAGCACAGGGATTCTCAAAGTAGTTAACAAATACTCAAGGGCAATACATTGTAATGATCAAGCTCTGCCTTTATCTGGGTTTTAAAAACAACTGGAGATAAATAAATTACATAAATGTATTCAGGAGCACAAATACTCTAGAGTAAATGTCAAAGCAATTGTAAACCACAGCATCTCTAAAATTAACAGCTAGTACAAAAAAGCATGCGTCTGATGCTTGGAAGACCAGTTGATTGCTTTTCAGACATAGATCTGAGGAGAGAAAAGTGAATCTTTAAATGTCATTCGTGGAGGGGCAGAATGGGAAAGAGCAACTGTGAAAAATCACACATAAAGCAGAAGAGATCTTCAGTGTATTTTGAGATTTTGACAGATGTACTTATGATTAAGCTTGACTGTGAAAAATATAGATGTCCTTGCTGTCTTATTAGTATGAGACAATAAAATGTCTTCAATTCACAAGTAACTGCACTTTTTATCAGCCATCCCAGAGAATAATCTAATCTTACTTTGTTCCACTAGTAATTATACATATAAAGGCAGCAGTTTTAACTTGCTCCTATGGAATGCAATAAAAAAATAAATCTGATTTTTAATCCTGTGAATTTACTGACATTAAGTGCCTGCTCATAAAACATTTATTAGGAATTAAGCACATGTTTAGATAGTTTGTTGCATAGCGACAGAGCTATATAGAAATATACCTAGCACGTCTGCACTATAAATTACAAAGCTCTAGATTAACATCCAAATGAGATCCTACAAAACAGAGGCAGCAGAGCCATATGGGCTGTCTCTATGGCTTGGCCAAGGCTGAGGACTATGCTGTTCTGTGTAGGCATATAATTGTTTTATTTAAGCTGGGATCCTGAAATGATGTTTCACTGTTTAGTACAGATATGAACCATAGCTTTTTATTGTTAACACAGTAAGCACTGGACTCTCTAGTAGTAATAGATGTTTCTACTAATTCAATAAGGTTAAACAGAAGAGTTAAGACTTAGTAATAGGTGTTTGCAGTGCAAATGCTTCCTAAAAATGGGATATTTCTGTAGTAGTGTGCATTGCCTATTAGTTTGAACATGCATATAGATTTAAAGATTTATAGTATCTGAATAGCAGAAAAAGGGTGCTGTTGGGCAGAGAAAAATTGGAATGTGCCAATCTCCTGGCTTCCTATAAAACAGTTGTATAAGATTGATTTGAGGAAGATCTTGTCCACAGGGATAAATATTGCCTTCTTGGTAGCAGAAGGGACAGATAAGGTATTGAGTTTATCAGCTTGCCTGACATCCATGGTAATGAAAACCTAGAAAATACAAGAAGGAAGAAAAATATATGCTGTCAGTTCTTTCATATTTCACAGCTGAGGAAAAACCTTACTTTTTAGAAAAGCAAATGCTTAGATTCTTGGCTAGTGTTTAAATAAAGCAAAAGATCTAGGCAATGATCAATTTTATGTGAATAATCTGAGATTTTCAAAACTAACATTTGATTAAATTCCTTATTGTAGGATTTTTCTCTGTGGTGTACTGTGGAAAGCAGCCTGAATTAGTAGCAACTGTGGGACTGTGGGAGCTGGGGTGAAGCTTATAAAATTTCCTGAGTCCTGTCTGACCCTCCATAAGATTTTTTAATTAGCCAAAGCAATTGTCAACCTGTTGCCTGCCAGAACAATTAAAAGATTTCCTTAGCAGTATCTTGATGAGTACAAATGCCCTGGTTTTGGAGAGGTGTGTGCCTCTATGGGTTGGCCTAACAAACAAATGCCCCAGCACCACCAACAGCTAAGGTGAGGTTATAAGTCTGTGAGACCAAGAGGCAACTTTAACCTAGTATCTCGGTTTTGGCAGTGAATGCTTAATAAATAATAAAACAATTAGGGCAAGATATATAGTATTTTCCTCTGATAGTCTTACATCCTTGCCCTATTTTCAGATTAGGCACTTGACAGTTGTATGGGGTTTCCATGTACTTTGTAATGTGCTTTTTTTTTTTTCTCCAATGTATTTGTTCAAACTGCAAAGGCTACTGAATCTTCAGCTGAGGCTAAGGCCCCTGGAGATGCCTACATTGTACATTACCAGAGACAGAGACTGCATTGTTCTCTTATTCTCCAAAACACTACGGAAAGCACAAACCTCAACACACACCATAGCAGTGCAGGATTAATAAAGTTCAAGAGGTATTCAAAAGCTGCAAGAGGAGTGCTGCGTCATGGAGCTGTGTACTGCTGCAGGCTTTCATCTTCAGTTAATGCAGTGCATGACTTGGGATGACATATGGAGTAGAAAGCCCTTGGTTTCGTTTACTTTAAAGAGGCAATCCTAGAAGCTGCTGTCAGTGAGTCCTGAGCTGAGGAGTGTTATTGGGAAGAAACTGTCCTGTTCTTGTTATTTGAGAGGTCTGTGGGATGGGAGCTGCTTGAAAGTGTTATACTGTGTCAAAGGAAAAGACAGTGACCTTTGCTGCAAAATGTCTTACAGAAAAGCTTGTTTATGGTCCCTAGGATCTTTCTCTGTGTTCCTGCTTTTTCTGTACACTCCTGAATCATAACTAATACTACTGTTATGTAAAATTCCCAAGGTATCATCTTGCTGATCTTCCTAGCCTTGAAATTCTCCCCAAGCCTCCCCTTCTCTCCTAAGTCATTTGCCCTGCTTCTGATGGCTGCTCTATGCTTCTCAAATAACTCTTCTGTATTTTCCATCCACTCTACCCCACCACTACTTAAGTCTCAGGGAGGTTGTTAAGAGTTTTCTGCTAAATTATTGGCTCAAGTGCAGTTTCAGCTGAAATAAGAAAAAGTACCTTTGTTAATTGTTCAGTTTCCATGACATCCAAGACTTGAGGCTTTCCTATCTTGTTTTGACAAGCTGTCTTTGTGCTAAGAGACCATAGCAATTGCAAGTGGGTTTTATGCTGAATCCTTTTGTGATATCATCTCCTTTGTAATCAGAAGATGGCAAATACACACCTGGCAGGATTGCCAGACATAAGGGCCTAATAGTCTATCGCTCTTCTTCATACCAGATAAGTGAGCCAAGAGAAATTTTGACTGTATGAATGACAGGAAAGTGCAGAGCTGAAGATAGGTCAGCAATGTCTTTGCACGAGTTTTTTTCCCATTGAACAAGCTGCTTATCTGTGTGACCTGGAAGCAAGTACTTGGTTAAGAATGATGATAGAAGTTCTGTAAAGTAATCATTTATGTTATTCATTAGAAAGAGTCTCCCTGAAGCTTTGCTGAGTCTGGTACAGCCAGACCAGTATGTCTGGCTGTCTTCTGCCAGACAGACCAAGACAGCCCTATTAGATATGAATTATTTTACATCTTCTCTCAAGGTACAGAAAAAGCTACTGTGGGTTTTGCAGAGCCTGTACAGCTCTGGGAGGCAGCACTTGTTCTCTCTCTGCCACTTTACTATCTGCACTATCATATGTATCCAAACTGTTCCATTGACTGCTGAAAAGTGAAGTTTTTGACAGGAAAAACATTGCTTGATTGAAATCTTTGTAATAATTTTTTCTATTCAGTTATTGAATGCTGCAGAATACATATTCAGCAATGAATCTACTTCACAGAGTTAGGTAGCATTTGATTAGTAAAATAAAAACTTGTTCAGTCTCTGAGACAGATAATTTAAATGATAGGTATTACCACAATAGTGAGGTTTTATTTGAGTCTGGTGGATGGAAAAGTAATGGAAGTTAGTGATTTTAAAGAGCTGGTGGCCTAACTATGTTGTCTTGGTTAGTGGTCGTGATGAAGTTGGAAAAGGGAATAAAAGAATAAACCCTTGCTGTAAATAATAAATCCATCAGCTGTCAGTCTCAAATTTTGCATTACATTCATCCTCCTCAGTACAAGATGAAGATCCAGTCATCACTTTTGGGTGGTCATGAGACGACTACAGTAGCTCTCTGGAGGCAAAGACATGATTTTTCACAGCAATATTGAGGCAGCCTTCCTTTTACCCAACACCTTTGTACTGCTGGGTACAAGAGGACAGTGGATAGGATACTTCCACCTAACCAACACAGAAACTCTCAGTGGGTAGTGAAATGCGACATGTGTGCTGGTATGGATAGTGGAGCTTATAGTAAAATAAGGAGGGAAAAATTATAGGGAGGTTGTCAGAGGGTGTAAGGAGGCAACAAGGAAAGCTAAGGCCTCCTTAGAACTTAACCTGGCAAGGAAGGTCAAGGATAACAAGAAGAGATTTTTCAAGGGGTTGGACTAGATGATCTTTCTAGGTCCCTTCCAACCCCTAACATTCTATGATTCTATGAAAATCAAAAGTATTCCAAACCAGAGCCTTCTTAGTCATGTCTTCTCCACACCACAGGCTGTCAGATGAACATCAATCTCTATTGTCTGTCTTTGGGAATAGTATCACTGCTTGTCTCAGTGATGTGTCTGTCTCCCTCTCTTTAGGAAATTTCACAGTGGAGATACGCAAATTTATCAGCATTTGTTTTTCACCCAGAAACTGAAGCATTTTTCAGGATCTATTTAAACGTAGTGTTTCAAAGGATAGGCAACCACAGTTTTATTTCTGCTTCTTTCTTCCTAATCAGATTTTGAACAGGAAAACATAGCTATCAATTTAACAAATGTTTGCTTTTCTGAAACTGATCTTTGCCATGGCAAATGACCGGAGGATACTATTACCTTTGGTATTTATGGATGTATTTCCTCAGCTGTAAATATATTTCCTTATAATTTAGAGAATAAAGTATTTTATCAGGGAAACAGACTTCTGTCTGTTTCTGTATTGCTGTACATTCTGAAATTGTTTTTTGTTTCTTAGGCTGGTTTATATTAAGACTGAAATGGAAGAAGTGATATTTGCTAAGTTTGCTTCACTGAGGGTGTTATTGTTTAATTTGCACTTCATTTATTTTTTTTTTTGGCTGGTCTTGCAGTTGATCTGTAATAGGATATTGTAAAATTAAAATAAGCAAGATTGTAAGACACTTCTGTTCGTCAGCTCCATAACCTGAAGATTATATGAGGCTTCGAAAGCCTCATCACTGAATTGCAGAACTGCTCTCGTGATATATTCCTCTTCCCTTCCCTTCCCTTCCCTTCCCTTCCCTTCCCTTCCCTTCCCTTCCCGCACCTTCCCGCACCTTCCTGCACCTTCCCTTCCCTTCCCGCACCGTCCCTTCCTGCACCTTCCCTTCCCTTCCCACACCTTCCCTTCCTAATTCAATCTAATTGAATGCAGCGATCCAACCTTTTTCTACTGAGTATGTCTATGGCAGATTATGGGTTGGTTGTTTTATTTCAGTGGCTTTTATTTTGGATTGTAAACCTTTTTGTAACTATTGACTATTAGAATGGATTTTACTGCATACTAGTTTATATAATCATTTGAGGGAGCTATTAATGAACAGATTACTAGTGAACAGTTACCTATTGTCTGATACCTTCTATTCATTGTCATTACCTATTTTAGCTCTAGATGTCAATCATAATAAAGATTACCCCTTTTCAAGAGCTGAAATAGTTTTTCCCAGTTTATTTTTGTGATTGAATATTATAGGACCTTATCCAATGTTTAGGACTACACACATGCTCTTCCATTTGGATAAGATTCAGGTAAAAACCAGTGATGAAATTACAATACTATTATTATTGCAATTATGACAACTTGCAATAGTGGGTCAGTAGAGAGAAGATCTGAGGCGGTTATAAAAGAGCTTGCAGCTATTGTTGCTTCCTAGTGTTGTCCCTGAGAAAACACATTTCTACCACAGCAGAAGTACTGAGTTTTGATTATATTTGCCTAATTCATTTCTGATACCTACATTTTTGTATATTTGGTAATGGATTCTTTCAGTCACTTCTTACAGACATGAACTGAAAGTCTCAAAAGAAGTAAGGGAACAAGGAAAGAAGAAAAAGAGTGTGGGAGAGGAAGTTGTTTTGTTTAGTTCCAAAGGGAATAATTTGTTATATTTCCAGCTCAGCATGCTCATTAATGCTAGTAGAGATTCTGCAGTACATGTTAAACAGTTCCTTTCTGCTCTGTAAAACTAGGCATGATTCCCTGCAGTGCACAAGAAAAACAATCCTGCTATCAGTAATCTACAGAAACACGTCTGCCAGACACCTGCTTTTAGGAAGAATTCCATGTCTCTAACACTTCTGACTTACCAGGAGCTGATACATCTAGTCTCAGTTATAAATCTCTAGATACTTTTTAGGTTTTGTCCAGATAATCTCTTCCTTACCCTTCCTAGAGACACACATACAGCGTTCATAATCTAATTTTTATATCTATATAGGATCTGGAGCTACCTATACAGTTGATTTATCTTCATTTTGATACAGCAATGTCTCATATGTATTATTAAACACTGGAATATACTTACTGGTAACAATAAAAAGTGCAAACATTTGGATTTAAATTCTTTCATTAAAAATACATTTCTTCCTTATTCTTCAAAATCTTTTAGCTTTTCCATTTGTTTGTTTTTCTGAACTGCATCACTAGAAAAGATGAAAACTATTTTCATCACTCAGAGCATTTTACTGTCTGGAGTACATGATGTTCCCTCTTTTCTACTGTACAGGTAAAGTAGGCCTAGAGGGAGCAAGACTGTTGACTCTCTGAAAAAGGAACAGAAGTAAGATCATGCTCCTACACATCGAATTAAAGTCTGTAGACCTTTTGCTCAATTTAAGCACTATCTCTGTAGTCTCCTACTTCTTTATATTTTTCTCCAGAGGGAGAATGCATTTGATGTGAATAATTTGTTCTAACTGTAAGTATTGATTTCTTTTGGTATATTCATTCAAAAGGCTTGAATTTAGTATCAACTCTGAGTACTCATATTTATTATATTTTACAATAGTAAAAAACATATTTCAGTTAGTTTGTTTTGTTATTCTGCTTAGAAGGCATAGGACCTTAAGATAACTTGATTTTGGTAACTGGAAGGCCATTTCTAAAACCTAGCAAGAAAAAATGCATATGGATTTTTCAGGCATGAAATTTCAATGAAGTGACCTTTGCAATATTATTTGAATGACAAGAACACAAGAATCTTATTGGGAATGTGACATTTACTTTTAAATATTTCCATTTATCCAGCTAGTGGGATTTTAATGGGATTATGCTTTAAAGTTTGATTTTCTATTAGGTTTCCTTTATATTCCTGGCTAAATTTATGCATTTATTTGAGTTTACTGTAGATGTGCAAAAAGAGTTCCTAATGAAAGCTAGCTCATAGGACTGGTATGCCTGCACAGGCTGGAAAACTGAGCTTGTAACATTTTGGCAAACTGACACTTTTTTTTTTCTTTATTCAATATCTTAACTTCTACCATCTCTGGAAGCAAATAAAAGAACAAACAAATCAACACGTGGGAACTACTCATATTGTAAAAAGAATGATATGATATGAACTGTATCTTATGGATTTTTTTATGCTCATTCCACAAAGCAGCTCAAGACTGATCTTCTGACTCTGATTGACCCCCAAGGCAAACAAGCAGCAGCATTTCATGTCTCCAGGTGGGAATGAACACTGAAGAGCTGGTCTTGGAGATCTAACAAACTCTACCATGGCGATAGTGCTTGGGAAATTCTTAATGCACCTGATTAATAGTGATGTTGCAGTATTTAATGGTCATGTAAAAGATGATTGATATCCTTGAAAATTTGGTCAAGATACTATAAAATGTGCTGGCTATGGTTATTAGCTACTATTGCTAAACTGTCCTGATCTGCATATAGAGACTAGTTGTGTGAGTTGGCCCTGTGAGGCCTTCCATCTAAGAGGTTAAACCTCCGTCCTAAGGACTTCGCTGCCAGCGTCCAAGCTTGCTAGGCCCTGGCAGATGAACTTTAGGACTAAAGGGTGGGTCCAGCTCTGCGCATGCTGTGTCTCACCTAAAAAAATCCATTGTGCAGGCTCGAGGGTGCTATCTGCTCTCCTCTTTTTATCAGCGCGCTTGGAAAAGGCGCTGATGAGGAGCATGGATGGAGCCCTCCCTGGATCTTCGTTCGCGAAGCCTAGCCACGACAATGAACTTTTGCAGCCATCAATATAAATATATTTATAGCTCCATAAGAAGTTATTCTAATCAAATACTTAGCTAATCTTAACTAAATTGAACTGATGGCACAATAAAGATACATTAGTGTTCCAATTTTTATGGACAATGTTAAAAGTTGGGTCATTAGAATTATTAAAAAGATGTTCTCCTCTGTACTGAAAAAAATGACATTTTTGTCAGCAAGCACAGAGCTTTCATGTATACCATAATATAGCTCAAAGATTTCCTATAATTATCCTCTGACATCATAAACACACAAGTATTTTATATTTCACAGTATTAAAAGTGTAAGTTACTACTAAGATGTACTACCTTTATTGTACAATGTGAATCCTACTGGCCAATATATGTACCCTTGCCAAATAGTTTAAGAAACTAATTTGAATGGAACTAATTTGAATTTCAATATGACAATGCATTAAAACATTTTGCTCCATTACCGGATTATTCTATGCCACTTTATCTATTTTTCTGTTACAGTCTTTTGTCTTCACATTACTTTGCTTTTTCAGCTTTTGTTAAAATTTAATTAAATGTAACTTTCTATTCACTTTTCCATCTTACTTCTTACTATAGTTCAATATGCTTAGTGCAAAACCAGTTTCTAAAAGTTAGTTTTATAGGATTTCAAAGAATTATATATTTATATTAATAATTTTTATAGACACTTTATACAGAAAAATATTAAGCTCATTTAAATTTTCAAGATTTTAAGATTTAGTCAGATTTTTATTGAATAACCTCATTCTCTTTGATCTGAATGTTCAGATGATCATAAGCAATGTTTTATTCAAAGTTACCTTCAAAATCACATTAAGTGGAAATAAGTTTGCCCTGGTATGATTAATCTCATTCATACAGTAAGATATATATCTAGCACCTCAAGGACTTCCTCAGAATATGACCTACAGCATTATATCTTTGATCTATTCCAAACTTTGATAGGGTAGCACTTGAAAAAAGATATTCCTTATTATTTTATCCATGGAGTCTTGAGGACTAGACCTGGCATATCTCTTTCGGATCTAACATTTTAAGTAGGTTTTACTTAAAAATAATCACCTTTTTAATTTAAAACGGTTTAGCTGTAGACAAATTCTTAGCTGAGTTCTTCATTATTCATAAGACAGTGTCAATATGACATAAAGCAGCAGTCCAATTTATGCCATTTACATATCAATTACTATCCCCTTTCTATAATTTTGTTACATAGTGAAATTGTGAGGCCATTAATTGAAATTGCATTCAACTGGAGCTAATATTTTGTTCCAGATATTTTGTCTTTCATTGGACATAGGGAAAAAAAATCGCAAGCTAAAGACAAAAAGAATCAAAAGAATCTAGCCCAAATCTCTTTTCCTTTTTATCATCAAGAACTGAAAAGTTTTAATGTCATTGGTGTTAAAATTGTTAAATATTAATTGAATCAATAAGATGAAAATTTTCAAACATTAAATAATGCAAATTATTTTCAAAATAAGGCGTGTAGTTAAGAAAGAGGCTACTCAGATTTATGTCTGATTTCACAAAAATAATTCTTCAAACTACTTGGGAGAGTTTATTAATTTTTATTTTGTTTAATTCATGGCTTTTCAAGATGAAATATTTACTAAAAATAATTTCTTCAGGCTGAAAAAGTCAGGTTTTTTTTTTTAGAAAAATGATTTAAGATGTGGTTTAATTTTTCCTTCCTCTAAATTGCACAGAAACCTGGAGTATTTGCAGGTACCAATTCTGTGCAAATACAGTCTGCTTTTATTTTGCTATAATCACCACATGGCCACCATTCATATGTTTCCCAGTAAATTAGAATGACAGATAGTAGTAGACTCTCCTCGGATTTTCTATGTAATTCTGTATTTCTTTCCTAGCCTACCATGACTCATTTCAACTGATTCAGAAGAAATTTAATAATCCACAATAGGAACGTATATTTGAAAAAGGCCACAACCACTTAAAATATTTGCAAAGTGCAAGGAATTTAAATATTTCAGATGTCATTTCTGCTTTAAATGCTTTTCTGAAGCTATAGTTTTGGACAAATTGGTTGATATGAAAACAACCTGAAGAAAAATCCCAGCTCAAACTTGCTTATAATATTGACATCATACTGTTGATGTATCTTGCATACCTTTTTTGACTACTTAATAAAAGAATGTCTCACATTCAATCACAGATTTTTTTAATCAGTTTTAAATATCATACACAGTAATTTTCTTAAATAAACTATTTTATTGACAGATTAAAATCTCAAACCTAAAAACCATAGGATATATCTATGATTTCTAATTCATTGATTTCAAAGGGAGATTTCTTTTGAATACAAATCTAGTGACCACAATTCCCACTACCATGTTACTTCTGCTTAAATAGGAACAGAATAAAATCCATATAAAAGCCTGATGACTTTGTCTACACTGCTTTATATGTAGTCTAAATTTTTGTAAAATGACCATGATTTTTATGCCTGCAATTTTATATGCACAAATTGAGACATTTCAATGATGTGTTTCACTCAGTACCAAAAATCAGTGTTTCCTGAAGATGTGTCACTGAAACATTTTTGCATCTTTGTGCCCATATAATAATAAGGGAATATTTGCAGTACTTTTTACATCAACAAAGTTAATTTGGGAGTAACTGAGTGATAGTATGATAAATAGAAGTATTTGTGCAAAACTACTATGAAAATACCTGTTGCTACCTTTTGGAATAATGTTTAATTTTACTACTGTAGACATCAAATATCAAAACAGCAATAGATTCATGCCCCAGGTGTATGTAAGTATTTAGCTTCCCAAATCAAGCTTATTTTCTATATTTATTGGAAATATGCTCATGGTTTTGTGTACTTTGTACTACTGTGTCTATTTGTCCTGGTTTGACCAGAAGCTAGGGTCAAAAGAACAATCTTTTGAGAGGATTTTGCTACAATACCCCCTCTCCCCAAAACGGGAACAGCAATAAACAAAAACAAAAGCACTAGGCACGCAGACAGTGAATTTCTAAGAATAGCTTTCTTACTATTCTTACCAGGAAGAGTAATGATATGCCAGCAAATTCCTGGACTCTATCTAGGAGAGAATATTAAAATAGCCTAGTGAAATCTACTTTCTCTGTTTCCAGAAATAAGGCTATGAACCTGGCTATTCATCTAATTAATGAATTAATTAGATTTATTAGATTAAAAATCACTACAATTTTAAAAACACCTGAAAAGCAAGAAAACAAGATTTTTAAGGCAATGATTTTCTTCAAAATCTACAAGGAAAATGATGAGGTTGTCTGGTGACCATTTACAAAAGAATATGAAAGACAAAGTCTACATGAGTTTTACATGTATGATAAACAAACAAAGTGAACTTAATAATCATGCAATACGTTGTAGCAAAACTTAGTACAGGATTTACTGTGATTTAATGTGGTTTCCAGCTGAGGAGGTATAAATGGCTGGTATAACACCACAAGCAGATCTTACATTTGTCCCAGGGGTAGTATTTTAAAGCAGGCTTAGACATGGTGTGATTAGTTTACCAGAAATTGTCCTTCCCTTCGTCTTGTCTTCTAAATTATTGTGTAGTATCTGTTTTGGCATAACATTTTTAAAGAGATTTCCAATGGAAGGAAATACAACTGAAAATGAAGTCTGACTATAATATACATTCTTTTCTTATAGAGCCAATTATGAAAAGGTCTTTCATCTGAAAGCTTTTCTCTCTACTGCTGAGCTAAATATGGGGGAATTCTAAACTTATCCTACTGAAAACATGTTCCAGATTATTACCGTTGCTGAGTACTTCCTTCATTAGTTCATTATGGATTTTTCCCCTGAAATTGTCTTTTAAAAAGCAGCATTACAATTTTCCATCTATTGACATTTAAGCTCGCTGGTCAGTGGTTCAGAAAAATGGATTAATGAAATTTGTTTCTCCTTTCCAAGTTCAGCAAATGACCAATAATGATTCGAATAACGTTGTCTGGATCTGACAGATGAAGAAATGTTTCATTTTAGAGTTACAGTATGAACTGAATTTAGATAATAGCAGAAGCAGGACCCGTAAAAAACCTTTGGTTTTAGCTACTGGCTTGGATCCTTCCCTCTCTGAAATGACTTAAGCTAGCTAGCTGCAAGTGGAGAAAGACCTGGCCTTCTAATGCTTGCCAATATAGTCTATCTTATGAGCTGTGCATTTGAAAAAAATCTGGAATAAATTAAAATTTTCTAAGACAGTATTGATAAATGAAGTATGATTTGGGACTGAATGTCTTAGAACAGCTCTGTAACAAGTTCAAGAGTTCAAGAGCAAAAATAAGGTTGCCAACACAGAGGGAGACCCTATGCCAATTTCGATGTTATTAGTCTCTGTCACACGACAGAATATGCTACAGGCCAGTATGATATACATGAAAATCTCATTTTGCTGATATCTGACAAAAAACATGAATTAGCCAATATTGCTGCAGAGGCAAGATAAAATCAGTTAAATAACATCTCTAGGATGACCTATGGCTTAAGGTTTAAATATGAAGTAATATTAGTTAAGTGTAACATATGAAGAATATTCAGTATGTTAAGGGATATTTGGCATATATAGACTTTTTAAAAGGAATTTAAGAAAAAGAAAGGTTAAATAACCTAGTTGATATCTTCTACAATTAGTTCATATTAGAGAAAAAGCATATGATAGTGAATATTTTTACTATTTTTTAAAAATGGAAGAATTCATGGGCCTGAGAAATATGTAATTTATAATCTTTCAAGATTCCAACCTTCTTGCACACCTTCTTGTTTTATGGTCTTTTTCAGTCTATCCAGCTAATTCTCTTCACACTTTTCATTCTGTCTCAGTAACATATTAGAGTTTTGGTTTTTATATTCAGGGCATGACACGTGGTATAAATATAGTGTTAAAGGCACTGCATAGAATTTGAGGCAACTATACTTCAGCCAAAGAGTGAGAAGAAATTTTTTGCAATATGCTCTCTTGAATCACCCATGGTGCTCTTTCCAATTATATACTGGAAAATTCTTTGTACAGTATTTCTTAAATACACATAGCTACCTAAGCTGCCTACTTGCTTTTGCAAACAAGTTCTGTGTCTAACCAGAATTACATTAACATTTAGAAAGGCAATACTGAAGGTGAGGTAGATTATAGAAATATATCTTAATGGGAGCTGGAGATAAAGATAAAAGAGGAGTGATCCACACTGACTTTCAAATTCTTTGTCTACTAAATAGGTATTTGACTGTATCAGAGCCCCAAACTTGAAAGGAGGTTTCTAAAATGGTATTTGAAGCACTAGATTTCTTTCCTTTAACACCAGACACATTCTTGCAAAAATGCAACACAGTGCACAGCAGTAAAGGATTGGAAGGCTTTATTAGATTCAGCACTCTCTCACTGTATCTTCCTGGGCAACTGTATCTAATTAATTTGTGTTAATAGGTTTAGATTGTAAATGTTAGATTAATGTCTACCGGAAAGTTCTTGCCTTTTCTTACAGGGCAATCAATGTACACAGCCAAAAATAATTCAGCAGATGTCCTTTTCAACAGAATATGAAACATTTTTGCAGGTAAACAAAGGACACAGGGTTAATTTACTGCATTTTCCATCAACAAGAAAATAAATTTAAAAACCTTCACCATCCAATCTTATTCCCATTCCAGCAAAAATGATTGCTTAAAGAAGGGTAGATTAGGGCTTCTTGTCCAAATGACACATCACATACTTATTTAGAAATTAGGATTGAGAGAGACATAACCACCAAGCAGTTATGTTACCCAACAGTGACTATATAGCAGCTTTGAGCACAGAAAATTGCCATAGTGTTTCTGACTGTGGCGGGAGCCATAGGCAAAGTAGTATTCAAGCTGCAAGTAACTACAAAAAATAGCTACTAATGGTATATCAAAACAAATCAACATTTTTGTCATCGTGTCTGAGACAACAAACTGATCATTTTTGAATCGTTCGTGGCCACTGGTAAATTGCTGACAAATGACTATATCAGATCCAGCCATCAGTACTGTGCATTATTACAATGATTTTTATTGACTAAATCTGAAAAGAATATGCAGCTACAAAGTCATTAAAAACAGTCAATAATAAATTGGTTCCATGTCTGCCATCTAAAATCTCAAGATCCCTTTTAATTGTTGTTCTATATACACAAAGCAATTCCATGTTGCAATCTCCTTGTAGTGTATCCCACACTAACAGAAAAAATAATTTCAAGGCATGAACATCTTTTTTTTTTTTTTTGNAAATCTGAAAAGAATATGCAGCTACAAAGTCATTAAAAACAGTCAATAATAAATTGGTTCCATGACTGCCATCTAAAGTCTCAAGATAAAAAAGTGAGTGGGTTTTTGCTATTCAGAAGTTTGTTCCTTGAAGAGACAAACCTATCAAGCAGTGTCCAGCAAAATTTGTTGTTACTCTGTTATGACTGTAGGAAATCCTTACTCCCTGAGAGAATCACAACTCAAAGCCAAACTACTGAAAATAAGGCAATAGAAGCCTTTAAACAAATATTAATACATATATTTTTCAAAGTTATGAATATATATGCAAAGAAAAAGTGGAAAATGGCATTAAAACTTTTTTCAAGTGTGAGATAGGATAGAATTGATAATCCAAGAATGAAATACCCCTATCCTGAAAGTTTGGAGTAGAATATAAAGTTTGTATCTTCATCAAGTAAGAGAAAGCATGGCACAAATTCCCAGATAGCTGTATAACCAGAAGGGATGTTGTCCTGGCAATGCCACAAGCTTGCATTGTCTGCAAGAACACTTGTTTGCCAGCCAATGCTAAGTCAATACTAGTATGTAGGTAAGACCCTTGCTTTTTCACTACTGTAATGAAACCCATTTTTCTTCTGCTGGATTAAGATGTTAATGGACTAAACAAACAAAATGGTATTAATGACTAATGCTAATGTTCTGATTGTTTGTTTTTCATTAATTATATGTTCAACATGCCAAGGTGGAAATTTTTGCAATTAGATCATTGCTTGTCCATCTGTCCTAGAAGCAGCACTTTGCAAACATTACTAGACTGAGATATAATAAATATTTGTTTAAAAGGTTAATCATTGTAAGTGCATAGAGCTCATAATAATGGGAAATGTCAGGTGCTTACAGCATAATTGTATTAGAAGGAAAAGGGAAATCCTAAGAAAAACCAAACCAATCTGTTTCCAAAACAGCTATTTGTGTTGTGTTTAGATCGAGATATAAACCAAATCACTTGTCATGACTTTAAATGAAATAGGCATCTGCACACCACTACTTGATGTACTCTATATAGGTAAAACTAAACCAAGACTTTTTATTTTTTCTATTTCTGAACTGTTGTTGTGTGAATTTCCAACTTCAGAAGTGTTGCTACTTAATTTTACCAAAAGCTGAAGTTCTAAATCTCTACAGTCCTAAACTTGGAGATAGAGTGTCAGTACTTGCATGGCTACTTTATGTTTAAGAAGCTTTTTGTGGAATTGGTATTTGTTAGCTGCTGAAATGAAGCAAAGGAAATTGTTCTTCCCACAGGATTCAGTCCAATTAATTTAACATTGAAATGTTCCTAATCACTTAAAATGGGGCAATAATTGCATTTAACATAAGATTCACTCCTTGAAAAACATGCATAGGTCAAAGAACTACTTCTTGCTAATGTTTTGTGTGATCCACTGTACAAAATACCAGCATGTTAAAATAAATAAAAAGACTTAGGATGATAAAGTGTGAAATTATGAAAGAGGTTAAACCCCACTTTTCTCTATCATAATTTCCCTTATGAGTCTAACCAAGCATAAAAACATTTCAAAAATTTGAAAAATAAACCCTCCACCACCCACCCCAAATACTCGCTCTCTGGCTGACATATTTGAGAATTTTCCATAAAAAGCAATACGGATCTTAGGATCTTATGAACTTTCAGTTATTTGGGAACATGACTGAATAAATCAAGTGGTAATTTTTCTGGCTTAGCTTTCATGAGAGTTCATGCTGATGTTTCTAAAGTCAGGGTTGCTGCTGAGAAGCTTTTTGGACATGCTGAGAATAGTTCCTTTAAAATACGATGGCAATATTTTAGGATGCTGTCATATTGTAGTGGCTCTTCAAACAACCAAAATTAATGAAGAGCTATGTTTAAATGTGGCTTTTCTTCATGCCTGAGCTGCATGTTGAGGCCAGGAGGGAAGTAGGGCTTCTCATCTAAGAGCAAGAGTTGCTCCATTTTGACTAACCCTCTGCTAGATCTGAATGTTGTCAGTGATCTCATTTTCACTTACCTGTCACAATCAGCAGAGAGGCAGCCCCGCGGCCATAGGGCATGGGCAACCTATTACATGAGCATGGTGACCTCCCCAGCTCCAATTGACTGTGCCCCAGAGGACACAATGCATTGCTCAGCAAGGCCCAGGCACTACGGGACCTCAGTCTGGTGAAAGGCCATGGAGAAGGCTTGTGCACCCCTTGCTTCACCAGCAGTGTGACCCCTCCAAGCATGGTGGTACCAGCCTGGCCATGGTGCCTGGTGCAGGTGAGGGCAGGGGAAGTGGTGGAACCTGCATTGCCCAGTGTGCTGGCTGCCATGGGGCCAGGACAGGGTGCTGGCACCCTCTAAGGCAGGTGTGTTAAGGCCACAAGGCATCTAGGGCTGGAGGCTTGGAGGGGTAAGGGAGGTAGGGGCTGGGAGAGGGGCTCTTCCCCCTTCTGATCCCTGCAGCAGTCTTTAACTTATGTTGTGGAAGTTCATCACTGTTGCCTGCAATAATTAGTTGCCATAGCATTAAAGTACTTAAGAACAAGTCAGAAAATAAGTCAACTCTGGAAACAGGGAAATAAAACACACTTTCATACTTTATACCTATTTAATTATACTGAAATGACAGCCTCCCCCTCCACCACTTTTCTGGTTTCTTAGCTGGCTCCATGAGCTCTAGTCCAGGCTTAAAGGAGGCAAGCATAGATACTCTACCAGAAATCACCCTGCTAGGCTACCCTTGCAAAAAACAATAGCTAAATGGGATAGAGATATTAAAGCACACAGAGATTTGTGAAAGAAGAAACAATGTCACCAGGATCCACTTTTGCAACCATTTCACTATAGTGTTTATAGTTATAGGGAATAATGGAGGATCCAGGACAGAAAATCCAAGCCATGAAGAGCTTCAAGTCTTTCTTACAGTGCAATTTTTATCTTCTATAGAATCTTTCATGTGAAACTCATTCTTACCCTTTTTTTATTTGGGGATCTCCTTACTAAAATTAAATTTCAAATATTTCTTACATGTGTGGTCAAAATAAAAATTCAGCTGATGCAGTATCCTGTCCCACATAGCTGCCAAAAGCAGGTGTCTTGGGGAGAGAATATGTTAGAGCCTTAATATTCACCTGGAATTGACCCATATTTGGCCCAAGGTTCACTAGCTGATTGTAGTGTCTATGTATTTACAGTCAGTGAATACAAAGTTTCCTTTTGACCCAGAACTAGTTTCTTGTTTCCATATCATCAATCAATAAGATGGTACAAGGCCCAAGAGCTGCAAACTCACACAGCTTGGTAGCTGACAGAGAGCACAGAGAAGTTGAATTTTCAAAATGGCTCAAAAAAGACATCAGAAAAGTCTGATTTCCTAAACACAGCATACACTGTACATCGTTTTCCTGCTTCATACCATTTTCTACCATGTTGATGAATTGTCACCATATTTTGCCTCTGTTACAATATCTACAGTATTGTTTATGCAGCTGTTTTCTGATGCTCTGGTGTGTTGTTTCATGAATTAGAGTATAACTTTTCTGTAAAGCTGGTTTCAGACAGATCTTGAATAATAGATAACAAAATCCTGGACTTAAAAGCATCAGAACACAGTCCTAATACAACTAAACATCCAGATTTTATTTTCATGTTCTGGACTTCATAGTTACCCGAGTGTTCTCTGCTTGGCTTTTCTGTTGAGGACCAGTCCCACATAAAGCTTGCAACTTCCTAATGAATTCAGATGTTATTTTAATGCCTTAGGTTAAGAAGTCAGTCCCCAACTACAGTTATAGAATATAACTATTGATTAAATTTCAGCTGAAAATGAATTAAATTCTAAGTAAAGTATGACTATAAATTTGCAAGTCTCTTCATGCAGTTGTTTAATCAGCTAGCTACTGGCATTTTTAATCAACTAATGAACTGAAAATGCAAACTCTGGAGTGTCAATGAAATCTGTTTAAAATAAAGAAAGTAGGCAGTTAGACAGAAGAATAATAAATACATAATCATATTTAAAAACCCTTTCTTGTTCTGCAGATAAAGAGACTCCTCTCACAGATTCTGTCTTAGCATAAGAATGGCCAAGCATTTAAAATTGAAATGTTATGTTTTAAAAGGCAAATTCTCCATCTCCAGAAGTTATTCTCATGTTGAGCTTCTAAACAATGGTAATGCTGTATCTGAATTTATTAGCTGTATCTGAATTTATTAGCTGTATCTGAATTTATTAGCTGTATCTGAACTTAGCAGGATAGTGTGTGTTTCAGAAATGTAGTGATTTTTTTTTTCTAATCATTCTGTACATTTTATGCATTTAAAAAAATATTGTCAATAATGTGCTGTTACCAACATGAAGAAATGCCTGAAAATTTCCTGCCTGGGTTTAAAAAAAAAATCAGACTTAAATAAAGTGTCTTATAAAGCAGATAAAAAGATGTCCATTGACAGGGACAGTTCAAAAAAACCCTCAAGATAGAACAAAAACAATACAGAACTTTATTTTAGATACTTATTAATCAGCATTTCTAGAGCTGTTTCTAAAAACAAAAAAAGATTCATTACAAAAATAAAATACTTTAGTTCATGGAAGGTTAGATACTTTTGATTATTCAAAGCCATTTGGTGCTTGAATAATGTGATGTGTCATTCCAGACAACAGTGTGTTATATTCCTTCCCATTCAGCGCGCAGCTTTTGATTATATTTTGATTTTTCTTTTTAAAAATAAATATCATCAGTACTAGGGCCATATCATGTGCTACAGCATATTGGAGATGTTTTTTAGGTTTTACACAGTATGAACTGATTTCTTTTCAGTTAAGTTGTTTGGTTTTATGGGATTATGCGTGTCTGAAAGGTACAGCTATTGTTTTATTCTTTCAATTTGAAATAAGTGAACACCTTAGATCTTAGACAAAACTTCTTCTAATGAAAATACAGGATTTTATTTTTTAACATATTCAAGTGAAAAGTTATAAACAATTAGCATGTATTTTTTACATGAAATCTGATGTAGGTCAGTAAGGGTTCCATTTCTGGACACAGTTCAGTTGCTACAGCTGTGCATTCTGCCTGGAGTTCAGACACTTACACATATAAACATCCACCTAAAATTATCTTTAGATATTTTTGTCTGAAAAACAGAAACCTAGCTGAGTGGACAATCTCTTTTGTCCCTTTTTGTGTTTATAGGCCACTTTGCCTAATTTTGTCAGTTTGGATAATGCAGCACACATTTGCAAATATTTGTAATTTCTTTTTAAAGCAGGTAGCTATTTTACACTGCATGAGGTTATTCCTACTGGTAAGGTAATATTGGCCCTAAATGTAGGAGACATTCTGCTCTGATTCAATTTCCATTGATTGGCTTGGGTTTCTATTTGAGAATAACATAATTAGGATCAGCACATTCCCATCTTTTGCCAGAGGTATCCAATGCTTTATTTCAGGCAATGTAGCTATCCCAGTCTCAGATACTTTTTTTTGTTTGATAGCTTTTGTGAGCATTTCCTCCTTTTGTATCAAACTTAGTAACTTGGTTAACCCAAAGAAGAAAGCTGCTGAGAAAGCCTTCAGGATTCAGATGCTATATCAAGTGAGATTTACTACAGCTCACTGCTGAATGCAGAAGGTCTACATCTCTGCAATCTGGACTGGCAACTGCTATATTTTGTAACAACTTGTTGTAGCCTTGGCAACCAACGGTGTGGAAGAAAAATGCTAGCATCCCCTCTGTAACCATAGAAACCAAAACAATATTTATGGGTAATTGGATAATCCGATCTATGGACATGACATAAGAGATACTTTATATTTAATACCTGGAAATACAATCTTGATAAAAAACATTTGGAACAAGTGAGATCTTCTCACTAAAAAGCATCAAGCAAAAAGCTACATAGAAACCATACAACAAAGTGAGATGTCTCTTCTCTCTAATAAATAGGGTTAACAGAATTTTTATTAACATTTGTATAGGGGGATTATTTATGCTGTTTATTGAAAGCTAGAAATACTTCCTTTGAGTAACATGAACTTAATTATCTTTAATGTTTTATGATACCAATTTTTTGTCATCATATTGAGCAGTTGGAACTGAAAGTAAGAGTATTCCAATTGTAAATAAAACTACTCACAATACCAACATTTGACATAAAAGCTTTGTGTCTGCATACACAAATAACGAAAAAAAACCCCACTCTCCTCCTTTCTGTGTTTTCTAATTGGTATAATGTTACTCTGAGACTCCTTAATAAAGAATTCAGAGAATTACTGAATTTTGATCTGGCCTTGAGCTGTCTTCTAAATAAACTATTTATTCTCTTTAAAATAAACTATTCCCTCATATGTCATTGAATAAAAAAGTTCCTGGAAGACCAAGAATAACCAAATCTCATGGAGTGCTTTCATAATGAAAAATGGCATCTGTTGCTGTTTTGAGCAACCAGATCAGATCCAGAGTTTTGCCTGAGAAATAGGGAAAGAGAGCCTGAATGCAGAAATCTTGACTGTCTCCTGACCCTTCCATTCTCAATGGCTTAGTGTTGCCAGCAGACCTTTTCCTTTGCTCTGCAGCAGCACTGCCCCAATAGAGCACAATGCTCTGAACTGTCTCAGGTTTAATAAATCCCCATTTGGAGTGCTAAGGGAGACTCTGTAAACACGTTTGGTTTTGTTAAAGTCATAGACTCATAAAATCATTGAGGTTGGAAAAGACCTCTAAGATCGTAAAGTTCAGTCATAGACCAAACACCACCATGCTACTAAACCATGTTGTGAAGTGCCATGTCTACATGGTTTCTGAACACCCTCAGGGATGCTGAATCCACCACTTCCCTGGGCAGCCTGTTGCAATGCTTAATCACTCTTTCAGGGAATAAAATTTTCCTGATATCCAACCTGAACCTCTTCTGGCTCAACTTGAGGCAATTCTGTCTTGTCCATCACTAGTTCCCTGGGAGAAGAAACTAACTCCCCATCTAGCTACAACCTCCTTTCAGGTAGTTGTAGAGTGAGAAGGTCTCTCCTGAACCTCCCCTTCTCCATACTAAACAAGCCCAGTTCCCTCAGCTCCTCTTAAGACTTGTGCTCTAAACAAGTACTGGGTCCGTACTGGGACCTGTACTGTTTAATATTTTATTAAATATTATTATATCGACAGTGGCATTGAGTGCATCATCAGCAAGTTTGCAGATGACACCAAGCGATGCGGTGCTCTTGATAAGTTGGAGGGGTGGGATGTCATCCAGAAGGACCTGGACAAGCTGGAGAGGTGGGCCCAGGTGAACCTCAGGAGCTTCAACAAGACCAAGTGCAGGGTCCTACNTGGAGAGGGCCTGTTTGCAAAGGCTGTAGTGAAAGGACAAGGGGCAATGGTTTTAAATTAGAGAAGCGTAGATTTAGATTGGATATTAGGAAAAAGTTCCTTACCCTGAGGGTGGTAGAATACTGGAACAGGTTGCCCAGGGTGGTGGTTGAGGCCCCATACCCGGAGGCATTCAAGGTGAGGCTTGACAAGTCTCTGAGCAGCCTGATCTAGTTGAGGATGTCCCTGCCCACTGCAAGGGTGTTGGACTAGATGACCTCCAGAGGTCCTTTCCAACCCAAACCATTCTATGATTCTAAACCCTTCACCAGCTTCGTTGCCCTTCTTGGCCATGGAAGTTTTCCTACAATATGCTCTGGAGAAAATACCTTTCCTCTATTGTGCAGTGGGACATCATACATTGCTTCAATCTTACATAACTTACATAGTTCTCGTATTTTCTCTGTCTGAAGTCTGGACATGCTGCTTGTCTATCTAGGAAGGTTCTCGGGATTCAGATGGGGAAGGACAGTTTTCTTTCTCAGTGTCTACTGTTGAGGCTAAAACAAGTGGGGTTCCACTCAGTACCACTAGCAATTTTTTTTTCCTTTTGCAGTGTTAACCTACTTCTTTGTACTCTGATTGCTGTTGCACCTTGAAATTACATTCAAGGAGAGAAGCTGCAAATACCAACCTCTCCTGCTTTGTCTCATGTCATATGAAAATGCTCTAATAGATCTTGAAAGAAACATGCCAAATACAAAAGAAATTTTATTTATAGCTCATTAAATCCATGTTGTATTATCTAAGCAAAGCCTCTGTGAAGACATATTTTGTCTGTGGCTTGGAATGTAAACTGTGTTTATCATCCATAAAATGGATTTTAGTATGGTAAAAGTATTAAATAGCATAATCAGTAGAAAACTACATTTGTCTTCAGCTGTACTCAGGGAACTGCTATGAGAAACAAGTTAGTGAAGTCTGATTAAAGCAGATCAGATAAAATTATGCTGTAAAAATGAAATAAAATGAGGAGAAACATCCATTGTTTGGGAAGAAATAATTTTTGGTGGAGTGAAAAGCCAAGATTTGGTGTAGGAGGCTTGATCCTTTGTTTCCTCACCTGGAATTCTCATGCTGCATATTTGTATCATTCTGGAGGCCTTCCTACTGACTGAGGCAAGAGAATGTGTCAGGGTCAAAGCAGAGGGTACTAGGGTTACTGCAGTGAGATAATTCAACTTGCAACCAAAAGAAAACTGCCTTTGCTTATGGTGCCCAAAGCTACTGTATCCACATCGGAAATGTAAGGCATATTCATCCCAGCTTACTGTCACAGGATCAGCCAGGACCAGAGAGTGTATCTGATGAAGTAAGTTTGTTTGTTTGTTTGTTTTTAAATCAGGGAAATGAAAATATATTCACCAAGAGAATGCTGGTTGCTAACTGCAAGAAAAGGAGGGGTGTTGGGATAAATGTTGATTATACTTGATGTCATCAATCTTACTGGAGGAAAAAAATCACCAGTAGAGATTTAGGGTACAAATATGCCTGCTTTAAGGCAAGAATAGAAAGATAATTACAGATGGGGGCTTTTACAACAAAAAGTAAAATACTGAGATACCTGAAGTGAAATTAATTGCTAAAAAAAAACTTTTAATGACATGAGAGACATTTCAGCAAGCATCAGTGAAGGCCTCTGGCTAGAGCCCTGCTGCCCACAAATGACACTTTGTAATTCCCCCATCTCAGCTGGACAGAAAATACAACAAAAGGCTTGTGGGTCGAGATAAGGACAGCAAGTGATCATTCATCAGTTACTGTCATGGCCACAATAAACTCGACTTGGGGAAAAATTAATTTAAGACATTACCAATCAAATCAAAGAAGGGTAATGACAAATAAAACCAAATCTTATCCTTCCATCCCTCCCTTCTTCCTGGACTTAATTTCACTCTGGATTTTCTCCTCTCCCCCTAGCAGCACATGGAGACAAGGAATGGGGGTTTCAGTTCATCACATGTTGTCTCTGCCACTCCTTTCTGCTTATGGGGAGGACTCCTCAAACTGTTCCCCTGCTCCAGTGTGTGAGACAGTCCTCCGTGATCTTCTCCAATGTGAGTCCACCCCACATATTACAGTTCTTCACACACTGCTCCAGTGTAGGTCCTTTCCACAGGGTGCACTTTTTCAGGAGCAGACTGCTCCAGCATGGGTCCCTCATGGGGTCACAAGTCCTGCCAGAAAACCTGCTCCAGCATGGGCTTCTTTTTCCATGGGTCCACAGGTCCCATCAAGAGTCTGGAGTGGGCTTCCCACACATGCACAGCATTCTTTGGGCACATCAACCTCATCTGGCATGGGGTCCTCTACAGGTTGCAGCTGGATATCTGCTCCACAGTTACCTCCATGGGCTGCAGGGGGACAGCCTGCCTCACCATGCTCTTCACCATTGGCTGCATGGGAACCTCAGCTCTGACTCCTGGAATACCTCCATCCCCTTCTTCTTTACTGAAAATTTTTCCCCTTCTTACCAGAGGTGCTACCACCATCACTGATGGTCTCAGCCTTGGCCAGCAGCAGGTCCATGTTGGAGCCAGATGATACGGGCTCCATCAGACATGGGGAAAACTTCTAGCACCTTCTCACAGAAACGACTCCTGGTAGCCCCCCTGCAATGAAAACCTTGCCGTTCAAACCCAATACAAGTTCACTAGCAAGTTGAAAGAAACATCTGTAGAGTGAGAGAGATACAGTTTACCTAAGTTACAATTCACAGGAGAAAAAGAACAGTTTAATTATTCTTACGATTAAGGTGAGTTTTGCAAAGTAGACTAAGAAAGAAAATCTAGGAACCCACAATGACATTTGAACACTGCTAAAACTTAGCCACATGGAAGGATGGCTCTTGAAAATGAAATTGACTGGAAGGAGAAACAAAATAAGTCAGTAGTGAAAGGAACAGAGGAAATAATGCAAGGAAGAAGACCTAATAGAATTACCACGTCACAAAAGACTGAAATCTGACCTGCTAAGCTATTTAGTAGATATTTGCTGAGGCTGATGTGAATAGATGTATGGTACATAAACTACTGTTAGAAAAGCATGACTGGAAACAGTTGCTGTGCAGTAAGTTTGTATGTGACCTTGTAACTTGAGGTTTTATCACCTGTTGTTTCTTGGAACTTTAAGAGATTTTCTGATTTAGTAATCCATGACACTAAAGAGATCTTGAAGTCTATAAAAATACTAGAAAAGCTAAGCATTATCTTCCAGCAAGAGTGAAAAGTAAAAATACAAAACAATTGCCAGATTTCAGTTTCAAAGAATCTGAAAGGACTTTTTGAATACACTGCAGAAGCAGCTATGGATTTATGGACTTTTTTCCCTTCTGTAGCTTTTGTATCATTATGGGTAGATGGAAACAATTATTTCTAAAGCTGGCAATCACTCTCCCTTGGAAGACTTTGTGATTTTGGCAGACTTTGAACATTCAAGCTACACTTTTCTGAGCACTTTCAAAGCTAAATTACTTTGTAAAAAATATCTTAAAATAGGTCAACTGTTCCTAAGACTCTCTGGTCATCTCTTGTTCTAAATGGAATTTGAAAGATCCATCTAACTAACCTCTGCCTTTAAGTGCTCCAGTTAAACCATCCCACATACTGTTAGTTGTAAATCTTTGAAAAAAAAAATTAATGACTTAGTGTTTAGCAGCCACCTTCTCCGGTGAGTTAGTTCTTACGAGTACTTTCGCAGAATCACAGAATCATTAAGGTTGGAAGAGACCTCTACAATCATCAAGTCCAACCATAACTACCACTAACATGCCACTAAACCATGTCCCTATAACCACATCTAAATATTTCTTAAACACCTCCAGGGATGGTGACTCGACCACCTCCCAGGGCAGCCTATTCCAAGACCTTTTTTTCCATGAACTTTTTCACAGTTTCATTTTCCAGTGGCATCCCTGAACTGCATCAAACCTTTCCACATTGAATACCTTATTTGAGAAAGAGTTTGCTTTATTTGTGTCCCATAGTCACATTCTGGAGTATGGCACTGACCACTTAAACATAAAAAAAAAAAAAAGAAAACAGTGAAAAAAGAATAGGAAATTGGGATTAAATGAATACTAGATATAACTACTGGCCATTGCTGTGCCTGTATGCTACCTATGCAAAGACCACCTGATTCTCTCTCTGTTTGCAATGAGATTATAAAAATACTGGTACTGTGTGAGCATTAAAAACTAAGAGTAGCTGTATTAGCACCAGCTCTGTGCTGTGGCATAGTGAGCAGGGAAAGCCAGCTGGTTAGAAAGGTGTATAGGAGTAAGATAGCTGTGGTTTACTGTGTTTGCATGGTCATAATCACGATTAATCAAGCAGAAAACTCTGAAACTCTGGTCAAAATACCTGAAACCCAAAGGTTTTTAATAAGGATGTCAATGGGGTTGAAAGAAGGCTATTCACTGTTCCTTCACCAAAAATAATTCATTATTCCACTATTCTGTTAAATCATGAACGAAGAAAATATTGGGTCTTGTATTTGACAAAGACCTTCTCTTTCCCCCAGAACTGGGTATGAACAGCTGAAGGAAGGAACTAATTTGAAAACAGCAGACATAATGCATTAACTTGTGTCAATTATTACAGTACTGTATACTGTAAAGAGCCCCTTTCTTCAGTCCAAGAGGTGACTGCACATAACACACACAGCCACAGACCATACCTTTATCAATATGCTAGCCATGATCAGCGCACCATAAAACCAGAAGCTGTGGCAGCACCCCTGGTCCAAGGGGATGCTGTCTTGACGCACCAAGTCGTAGATGGCGAGCAGCGCCCAGTATCCCATCAGCAGGAACCGGATTGGGATCTCGGGGAAGGGTATGTGGGCCCACAATCGCATCCTAAAGGACCAGGTCAGGAATGGGTCGAGAACTGTCAGAAAATTTCCCTAAAAAGTGAGGAAAGAAAAGCACGTTGTCAGGGCTGCAGGGAGGCTGGTTGTCAGGGCTGCGGGGAGGCCTGTCACCGAGGCTGCGGCGAGGCTGGTTTTCGGAGCCACAGGGAGGCCAGTCAGCAGGGCTGTGGGGTGCCCGGTTCGCAGGGCCATGGTCGGAGGGGCCGCGGCGAGGCCAGTCAGCGTGGCTGTGGGGAGGCTGGTTGGCAGGGCTGCAGGGTGGCATTTCTGATAATTTAAGCCCAGATGCTGAAATCAATTCTTCCTAGTGAATCTCTTCCTTCTTGCAGCCCATCGGCCCATCGGGTGACTACCAGCAGTTGTCACAGCTGTTCTGCTGGCAGTCGCTGGGGCCATGGGGAGGCTGTTTTTCGGGGCTGTGGGGAGGCCGGTTGGCAGGGCCAATGAAAGGCTGGTTGTTGGAGCTGCGGGGAGGCCGGTTGCTGGGGCTGCGGGGAGACCTGTCACCGAGGCCACGGCGAGGCTGGCCATCAGGGCCGCGGGGAGGCCAGCTAATGGGGCCGCAGGGAGGATGGCCGATGGGGCCGTGGGGAGGGTGGTTGTCGGGGCCGCGGCAAGGCCGGTTGTTGGGGCCGTGGTGAGGCCGGTTGCTGTGGCCGCAGGGAGGTTGGCCGTCGGATCCGCTGGGAGGCCAGTCGTCGGGGCTGCGGGGTAGCCTTTCGGAAAGTTTTGAGTGAGAAGCTGACGTCTGTATACAAGCTAATAATTTATTTGAAAATCACAATCAGATCAGGATCAGATATATGGAAAACAACATAGACTAAATTAGTAATTTGTGTTCAAGAGTCATCAGTTGCAAATGATTTGGGGAAACAAAACGGGTGGGGAAAATGACCTTTTCTTCATCTTCCCAGTTTATGGTAACAAGATTTGTAATGAACTTTTTAGAAAAGTACTGAAAATGGATCTGTGAGCTGTTGTAGAAGAGGAACAGTTATATAATCAATAAATTTGGTTGTAGTAGAGACATCTCACTGCATTTAAACCAGAAAATAGGTGCATTTTTTCCTTTTTTTTCCAGAAATCTCCTCAATTAGTCACAGACTCTTCATCATGCTGAGTATCCTTTGTCAGCTGCACTTTAACAGAGCTGATGAAGACAAAAACTGTTCAGCAAGGTGAGGGAAATGCGAAAGCAAAAGTAGCAGGTATCCTATGTCTAATGAACACAGGGTGAAAAGGACAGAAACTAATGATATTTTGCATAGACCTGCACATCACTGTTTGTATTTTTAATCATTAGATTGTACAATTTTAAGCAGCACAGCAGGGAAATATTCTGGAAACCACTGAATGTATGATGAGTGTATACAGACACATATTCCACATAAAGGCATTTACATTTGCATTCAGAGCATGAAGACAATGAAAAATCTGCTTCTGTAAATCTGGCTCAGGATGACTTCAATATGAATTATTCATGCAGTGGCTTTGCATTTTTTTGCTACTTTTAAATAAACAAGGAATATCAAAAGCAAAAAGAAGATCTCCTGTCTAAAATCCTCTGTTTTTTCTTTTTCTATAGGCAAAGGTTGAAATTTGCATGTACCATTGCCTGAAAATTTTACTCTTGGATCCTCACTTGTCAAGAACCTGAAGAAGGAACAAAATATATTATCTGGAATATGCTAAACAGTATAATAAAATAGATTTTTTAAAAACCAAACTGAAAATGCACTTTCTGTACTGTAATATTTCTTGATTCCCTAGTCACAAGCTGTTAAACCTTCATTCTGACATACTGAAAATTTTTTAAAGAGTGTGCTTTTTTCTTCTAGCAAGTATATAAGAGTAATGACCCTTCCCAAAGATGCTGAAGAAAACAATGCAGAGTTCAAAACAATTTCTGTCATATGCAGCTTCAGTGGAAAAAAAATCTAGTTTATGTGTTTTGTTATTTTAACCATGAAAATTTCTGCCTTGCATCATAGTGTGTGATAAGAAAGTGTATGATACACTTCTGAATATAGACTGAAGATGAAAGTATTGGCACTTTCTCAAAGAGACAGACCTAATCCTGCATATGTAATACTGGATGGTGACTCTTCCAGAATGGGCAAATAAAAAAAAAAATTGAAAATAAAATTTTTAAAAAGATGCTCACAGCTGTTTAATGGATGAAGAAAGCATTCTGCAGAAGGTTAGCAAAGCTCTATGTTCTCCTAACTATTGACACAGAAGGCTATTAGTGATCTGTGTGATAAGCTATTGCATGCTGTAAGGCAATAATAACCCACCACCTCATCTAATAGCTTGTCTGGGTGTGAAGTGACACCAAATTGTTTGCATAGAATAATTCTCTCTTGACTATCTCTCACACCATGTGAGGGCCATCTGAGATGGCTTCTCACTGAGGAGAAAGTTGTCTGAAGTCTTCAGTCATTTCTCAGCATCTTGGCATCTGGCAGATATTTCCTTCATCCAGTGTCTGAGCCCCGGCTGCTGCACAAACCTCTTCCTCTCAAAGGCATCTCCAGTTGTCTTCATGGCAGAAATGCATGAAGCACAGCCTAAATAGCTCCTGTTACTGCTTCTAGATGTACTGATTCCACAGAATGTTCTTTTGGAGGAGATATTAGGGGTAATTTTCCAGGGATGAATTCTTTTTCCTGGAAGGCATTCAGCAAGGATTGGTTTTTGGTTTGGGTTTTTTTGAAAAGCAGTTGAAAAAACATTAAATGAAATATGTCTTGTCATTTCCATTGCCAAAATTATTCTTTATTGCTGAAGATGCTGTAAATGGCAGGAAGCTGGCTGACCACTAGGCTGAAATTTACAAAATATTTTGGGATAGTTCAGTATGAAAAGCTCTATAAATATGCAAAATATTAATAATGAACTTGACAGTTCTAGGATGCTCATATTTAAGGACAAATTCTTATTAGGTGCAAAAATGAAATTAGATATACTCTTTTTCAAGCCAACATAATTGAAATAACTGATCTTTAAACAAAACTATGCTTTATCTACTGTCATGGGCAAAACTGACTCAACTTGGGGAATTTAACTTAATTCCTTGCCAATAAATTTAATTACTGATTTGGGTATTGAGAAGCAAAGGAGACAAATCTTCAAGTACATGGGGAAATCATCTTCAGAGACATAACCAACTGTTGAAACCAGCTGAAACCAGCTGGAACTGGGTGCAGCTGGCTGCAATCAGCTAGAACCTGCTCAGCGCTGCCCTGCATGCCCTTGCTGCCAAGTTGCTCCCTGGGCATCTGCACCCAGAATATCTATTCTGTCTGTTTTACTGGTTCTCACATGCAGAGTTAATTTCTGTGCCATATATGTAGACCAACTCTCTTTTTTTTCTGAGCATTTGTGATTTCCCAGCTTGCCTACCAGCCTGGTGGATGGTGAGGTGTTAAATAGGGTGAACCAAAGCAAAATGAACCACTTTATATTTTGCTTTATTTAAGTCCTAAAGCTATGTGTTTTGAGAGATGTTTACAAAACTAAAGGTTCTTACCCTGCTTTTGCTCTCTGGTGGTTTAGCAATTCTGGCAGTGCAGCTGTAATCTCCATTTGCTCCAGGAAGTCTCCAGCTATCCTATTATCCATTACCTCCAGAATACCTAAAATTTGTTTACTAGGACTTTTCTTCTGATTTGATATGTCAGAAAGGTTCCTAATGCAGCTTGTACTGGTCACATCAGGTGAATCTATGTAAATTCTAATCATGCAATCATAGAAGAGCCCAGATTGGAAGTGACTTCAAAAGATCATCTGGTTCAACCTTTCCATTCCACAGTACAAGGGAGATGTGGAGCTCCTGGAGTGAGTCTAATTGAGAGCTACAAAGATGACTAGGAGGTTGGTGCATCTCCCTTATGAGAAAAGGCTGAGAGAACTGTATTGTTTAGCCTGGAGTAAAGGAGGCTGAGGGGGGACCTTATCAATGTATATAAGTATCTGAAGGGAATGTGTCAGGAGAATAGAGCAAAGCTCTTCTTAATGGTATCAAGCAATAGGAAGAAAGGCAATAGGCACAAACTGGAACACAAGAAGTTCCACCTAAACAAGAGGGGAAGAATTTTACTGTGTGGGCAACTGAGCACTGGAACAGAGAGGTTGTGGAGTCTCCTCTGGAGTTAATCAAAAACATCTAGACACAATCCTG
>VWZO01014444.1:175246-192560 GCA_013396975.1 Bucco capensis
GGCTGCCAGCGTGCACTGTTTGCTCATGTCCAGCTTCTCATCCACCAGCACCCCCAAGTCCTTTTCTGCAGGGCTGCTCTCCATCATCTCATCCCCCAGCCTGGATTGATAGTGGGGATTGTTCTGACCCAGGTGTAGGACCCTGCACTTAGTCTTGTTGAAGCTCCTGAGGTTCACCTGGGACCACCTCTCCAGCTTGTCCAGGTCCTCTGGATTACATCTCGCCCCTCCAACTTATCATCAGCATGTACTATAGTACATCAGTTTGTGTCTTTTTTGAATTGTGAGGACCATAACTGGACACAGTACTCCAGGTTTGGCCTGACAAGTGCTGAGAGGGATGATCAGCTCTATATCTGCTAGTAATACCTCTGTGCATGCAACCCAGGAGCTAATATGAATAGTATGCTTTCAGTCAGGAATAATGAGAAGAAAATAAACTGATGTTTCTTAGAAAGCAAACAGTGAAAATAATTGGCTTGGCACTTGTGTTAAATATTTTTAAATAATAGAAATAGTACTTGTCAAAAACTTTGTAAAAGGTGTTAAGAGGATTTCACATTCCAATTGTAATAATTTGAGTACCCTACTGAACTATAAAATTTCCAAACATTATATCTAATATTAACATTAAGAAATTATGACTTTCTTTTATGAGAACAACTAAAAACTATGCAAAGGAAATCCTACTTTAAAGAATGTATAAAAGTAAGCTTCAATGTACAGAAGCCTTTCCTTTGAACTAAACCAATGGCTACAGCCAGAGAGGCATTTAAGTATCATCTCTTACCTGGTTTGGTCACGCTTTTCATTGTTTTCATATATAAATATAGAAGATTGCATCACCACATTTTTTTACTATTTTACAGAGTAAGTGTTATTTTGAAAGATTCATAATTAATGCCCAAAGACTAAATCTAGAAGTGTATTTAAATATAGAATCACAGACTCATTTTGATACGACCTTTAAAAACATTGAGCCTAACCGCTAATGCAGCACTGCCAAATCACCACTAAACCATGTCCCTCAGCACCACATCTGCCAGCAGAGACCTATCTTGTGCAAATTAAGAAAGCTTCTGGCTTCCACAGTAAATAAATGAATCAGCTAAGCTTAAAAGAGTTTGTTTGTTTGTTTANCGACGACATGTTCCTCACAGTAACATCCAGTATCGGACTTGTAACTGAAATGTTTGAAAGTACAAACTAAAATATGAATCAGTGGAGTTAAAAAAAAAAGTATGTTGAATCTGCTGCCTTGTCCTGTTGATGGGAAAGAAAATACTTCAGTTTACATTTCTCACATTCTCTTAAAAGACTTGCTTTGTATGTGATTGCATTTATTGGAGCATTGCCTTTCTTCCTTACTGTTCCTTCTCCATCTAACTGTCCAGAAGTGTTCAGAAGTGAATCTTCAGTGCCTTGTGTCAAAGAAGAAACAAGTGACGTTTCAAAAGCAGATGAACCATTTGCATAGATTCTTGACAGCATATGCAGAATAAGGGTTTGTTCCAGCAGTACTGCACTTAATCTCTGTTGTTCTTCTTCTTGTACGTATTCCAGCTGGGATGTTTTTCTCCTCCACCTTTGAAACAATGTTTTAAAATTCTCTTGGCAATCATATGACTTATGTTGTATGCAGAAAGGAGGATTTATGACAATGCACTGCTTTGTGTAATATTCAGTGACATTTTCCCTAGCAGAGGGTTAGTTGTATCTCAAATTTACATTTTCTGACTCTTTACTTCACGATATTTGAGCACTTCAGTAATTGCTATAATTTTTTTGTAATGTCAATACTACTTTGTTGCTAGGACCCCTTTTACTAAAATGCCTGAAATGACTGTGATAAAGCTTATCAGAGATTTTTTTTCTGAGCACAGATACCAAGGCTGATGTCCCATACTTCTGTCTTCAAAGCCTAGGAGATGAAGCATGGGAGAATTCTTAACATGATAATGAAAACACTTAAGCAACATTAAATACTATAGGCAGAGCTAAGCATCTGATTATAGCAAATTGTACAAAATCCTTAAAAGCTATCTCTTTTTAACTTCCAAAAATTCTCAGTAGTGCTTATATTTATTTGGATATGTATGTGCAACCCACTTGATATCTGGTCTCAGAGATCTGTTTTAACATAATGTCATTGGGTCCAGTTGTAGAGATTCCTACACCTTATTTTAAACATCCTTAGCTAAACTTAAAGATAATAGTATAAAGAAGATTTTGCTTCAAATTCAGCCTATCTCAAAGTTATGACACAAGAGTTTGAGAGTGGAGTTCTTCCTTTCAAAGGATGCATATTACTGTTCAGCAGATATCTTACACTGTTCTTTATTCCTTGCAAGAAATGTAAGCCAGGTTCTTTGCCATGGAAGCTAATTCATTAGCTCTGTTTATAGAGGATTTTTTTCTAGCAAGTTTGAGCCAAACATGGTGAATATACTAATTTGGCATCTAAGATTTTCCTTCCTAACTATATGATTAAGCCCGTTTTTTCTGGACATGCTCTTTAGTCTACAATCATGAGTAATGTTCATTCAGCAAAAGAAAATTGTTAAATTCTTTCAGTGAAATAAAATAGAAAATTGTTTCTTGCAGTATTATCTAAGCGACAGTCATTTATATCACTCAGTAGAGTGTGACTAATTTTTTATCATCATAGCAGTAAAACCATGATCATTTTAATTCATAAATGAGAGTTAAAGAGAGACAGATCATGTTTTGCTTATAGTATGTCAAGTCAATAACCACTTACTCAGGGATGAAAAAAGTATTAAGTGGGTTTTTTTTCTTTCCCTTTGGAACTGGCTGGTAATGGTAGTGGTGTCACATCCATGGGAAGTGTTGCTGGTCCGATTTCCGATGGAATACAGCTCTTCTCTCAATCATCCTTACCCTATAGATACTTCAGAGTCTTAAGTACTTTTCTTTACCCCTAAAGGATATTCTTAAATAAGGTATATTAATCTAGATAAAAGTAATTCAGTATTCATAAGTATATTTTTCCTTCCTTTCCCCTCTCCTTTTTTTTTAACTCTTTAACCATTTCTTTACTCCTTTACATCATTATGAAACTTGCTCTTAGCTTTTAACACTAAGTTTGTTGCTTTTTTCCCCCAAATATAGTAGTGTGGGAAAATCTTACAATCTGCATGAATGGAAAATTTCAGAACTTTTAGTCATAAATTCTTAAACAGAGGGAAACCAATCTATTTTAATTTATTGTTTTGAGTCTGACTGAGATGGACTTATTTTCCCCCATAGCAGGCCTTATCATGGTGACTAGAAAGATATTGATAATACATCACTGTTTTGCCTACTGCTGAGCAGTGCTCTCTCTAACATTCCTCCCTCTCCAGTAAGCTGGGGGTGGGCAAGATCTTGGGAGAGGACATAGCCAGGACAGCTGACCCAAAGCAAGCAAAGGGAAATTCCATACTTTATCACATCTGCTCTACAATAAAAGCTAAGAGAAAGTAGGGGGAAGGCATTTGCTATTGCAATATTTGTGCTCTGGAACAACTGCTGCATGTACTGAAGCACTATCTGGGAAGTGGCTGGACATAAATCTAACCTTCTAAACCCATTTATCATGTAATAAAAATATTGCCTAAACCAGATAAGATATAGAAACATTTCCTAACATCCCTGCCTTTTAACAGAGAGCTCTCATCTACCTGATCTAGTCTGTGATCTCAGTTTGTAACGGCAGTCATACGATGCAAAGTTTCCTCTCCATGCTAGGTCTTTTGGAAGGTTACTTATACGAGGCCACTGGACATGGCCATGCTTTTAAGTGTTTGTATAACACAATTAAGGACATGACCCAGGTGGCAATTGTGCAGATCAACTCACTGCCTAGCTTCAATGCTGCTTGACAAAGACTGTAAACTCTATGAAAAGTAGTAACAAAAGGAGGATAAGATATATTTAAGATATATTTAACTCTTCTTCCCAGGGAGGTGGTGGAGTCACCATCTGTGGAGGTTTTCAAAAAGTGGGTCAATGTGGCACTTTGGGGGATGGTTTAGGGATAGCAGTAGTGTAGGGCTATTGGTTGGACTTGATGATCTTGAAGGTCCTTTCCAGCCGTGATGATTCTATGATTCTCTAAGTGGTTCTAATACACTTTGTTTCCATATTTCTCCATTCTGGTGTTAGTAAAAATGCATGCATTCAGTTTCCGTACTTGACTTATGATATTTTTTGTTTTCACAGAAACAAAATGAATAATGTAATAAAACTAGATTTCAACTCAGCAATGTAGCCATGTGTGGTTTTAAGCCTAATAAACAATTAAACCTTATTTGTATTTTTAATCATAACCTGTTACGCTAACCTGAGGTCACAAATTTTTTTACAATGGCATGTAATATATATAATATAATATATATATAATATAATTATATAATATGTTAATAAATTATTACTATGTCAATTGTTATTCTTTTTTTTCCCAAAAGTGACACACCAGAGAAGCATAAGGAAAATAAATATTAGAAGTAGAAATGAGCAAATATTGTAATATTAAAGAATTCATTTATAAAATATACTATAATTATGGATGTTGCATAATGAGCATTGCCATTCACAGGCAACAAAGTAGCCTATGAATTACAGCAGTAAAAATGATAACATCTAATTCTATCACCTATTATATATTTTTACTATTAAGAAGAGTTCTTTGAAGCATAAACAAACCTCATAAGGACAACAATATGTTTGATTCCATTCAACAGATTGTTAAAGACTGTAAGGATATTCTAGCCTGTTTTAAACAGCTTTTTGATCTTACAAAACAGGTTATCTTAAATATTATTTGAAGTTATTGTAGTAAGCAATTCTATAGTAAGAAATCTATATATGTCTTTGAGTACTCGAGTATAAATAAACCAGGAAGAAATCTGGTGAAGCCAGAGTATTGCATTGTATCAACCATCCTACACACCTATCCATCTTTTGACAATATTTGCAATTTTTCTAATGTCAAATTATAATTGTTCTGTAATGGCCATTTTAGGATGGTTTTAGGTGGTGGGTTTTGGGGGTTTTTTCTGTGTTCTTTTTCTGTTTGTTTGTGGGGGTTTTTGTTGTTTGTTGGTGGTGATGGTTGGTTGGTTGTTGTTTTTTTTTCCTGAAGTAACTGGCCTTTCTTATTTGTGTGATTCTGCTGGAGTGTGATAAGAAGGCTAGGTCTTCACTTTGTACTGAAGTCACTATAAATGCAAAGAAAGGGACATCACCTGGAAACTGAAATTTTCTGCATCAGTTAAGAACAAAGTTATCTTTGTCCCAAGATTCACTCTTGACGGTAATGGTTTGACTCTTCCAGTGGGATGTAACTATCATAGGAATAGGAAACAGTTCATGGAAGTGATGTAGGAAAACTCATTGAGGCTACTGAGGATGAAGAGTAAAACTTTGCATGTAATTCAGAACTGTTTCAGGGATTAGTAAAAACAGTGAAACACAGAGATTTCTGATCAGATGAGCTACACCCATCCTTCTTCAGTTCTCAATTCTTTAGAAACATAAAAATCCTCAGTTTATCAGGTAGGCAATTTATTGGAACTTATATGTATTTGATCATGCCTTATTGGAATAAAGATTGATAAATTTTAATGTTATCAGTGTTAACTGATAGTCCACTTATGATATTGACTGAATCAAATGGAGTCATGAAACACCAATCAAATCCAAGCTAGATTTACAACATGCAATGGCATGTGTTTTCATACAATTTAGTACGCAACACGTGATAGTTCTTTGGTGTTAGCAAGCACATGCAGAATTCAGTTTATTCTTTTCAGACCACTGTGTTATCACTGATTTTATTTCACTAACCAAAGGAAAATGCAGAAAAACATGATTATGCTCTAAGTATTTTATTATTATGAATAACATTAAAATAAGGAATAGCCTGTCAAATCCTACCAGAGAAATCACAAAACAACTGATGTTTGATAAGTATGTGGATTTTATTTATTTGCTTGTTTGTTTATAATAAAGAACTATAAATCAGCTATAGACCATTATCAATGTCATATTATGAACTCATGGTCTTGATTTAATATCTTCAGTTGTAATCAGTCTCCGATATAGACTGTGATTTACAGACTCTTCATTAATCCTATCAAGGCAGAAAGGAAGGTGTAGAACCTAGATTTAAGAATGAGGAGCACTGAAGGTTTTAGTGATTTTGGAAACAAAGTAAAGAAGAAAGCTGATGAATCTTCTAAACACTAAGGATAAGATTAGAAGGAGAGCTGGATAATCTCTCTATGTAGCTTAATGTAACACTATGCTGAACAGATGTGTGTGTATATGTGTATAAATACACACAGATACATACAGTGGATTGTTCTGATGAATGGGGTATGTTTGCTGATAAACTGCCTTCAGAATATTTGCACAACAATATTACATAATTCTTTAACATGTAATTTTAACAACAAAAGTTCTTACAGCATTTACAATTGTCTCTACTATTAATTTACCCAAAGGCTGGACATCACACAGGAGCAAATACTCGTGTCACCAGTTTAATAGAAGCTCTGTGAAGAAAAGATCCAACTCTCTTTTTTGTGTGTCTGCAAATTTGATTCAGCCTATTGCTGGTCATTTTAAAACCTGTGTAGAATGGGAAGAATATGGGTGGTTGGTTACTTCTAGACAATGTTTTGAGACTTCTGTCCTAGTCAAAACCAAGAACTAAGGGTTCCTTCTGGAGGAATAAAAACCAATAAACAAGAAAAAGGGCTTAAGATTGAGATGGAGGCTTTTGCTGCCAATTGTTTATCTGAATTGATTTTCCTCTAACTATTACTCATTCTTTATTGGTTTTCAACTTGCAAGATTGTGTTAGGTAATTCATAGATATACAGAAAAATGTGCCACTTTGTAGAGCTTGCAATCTCAGTTTTACATATAGACAGTGTTCATTACTTGTCAAAAACTGAATGTCAAGATGTTGCTTAGCTAACAGCTGCCCCTTCTGGATACGTAGCTGTTTGAGATATTCACTTAATTGCTCCTTTCACAGTTTCATTAGAAGGGTTTGGGCCAGCTGTGATGTAGTGTTTGTATGGATGGGTGTTTATGCAAAGATCATCCATTCAGGTAAAATGTTATTAGGCTTAGTAATTGCCTTGTGCTTTTATTCGATTTGTTGGCACGTAGTATTCTCATCACAGATTTCAGAGCAGATGTATCTTATATCAATTGTATTCTTCAGTTTGCAAATACTGCATTGTCACATGCCAGTTATATTATTTTCCAGCACAAAATATAATGAAGATGAAATAAGGAAGATGATTATGAGGAAGATGCTATGAGTGAGTGTTCAGATTAAAGCTTTCCATAACTCAGCCACGTTAAATTAGGGTTTGGACTGAAGCCCAGTGTTTGCTTTAACTTCTCTCTCCTCATGAACTACTGAAATTTTCCATTTTCATCTAAGAAGTTTGGTGCAGAGAAACAGAGACAAAGTCTTTTTCTCCATGGTGCACTTTTTTCAGTTCTTTCCCTGGCAGCTAACAAGAATTAACACCTATATTCAGCACTCATAATCTCCACAAGTGTAGTAGTATCTTTCTCATTTCTCAGAAACAAAAAAAAAAAGTCTTGGTCCAAGAGTATATCATCTTTTTCTGCATTTCCTTGTAGTTAGCTAAATAAAGTCAGTGATGGCATGGTATTCTGAAAAGTATAAACTGAACCCTCTATGAGCTTGGCAACAACCCTGGCCGGTCTTCAAATCAATCTCTCCCACCTGAAGTCCTGCTGAAACTTGAGCAGCCCTTGAGGGAAAGGTGGAGGCCACAGACTGGTTGAGTTGCTCTGGTAAGCTAAACAGTTCAAACTTGATTATTTGCTTCTGTAGACAGGAAAGATTTATACCAATAGTAGTATTTTTGAATTAGCACAACACTGACTGTAAGATTGGGCTCTGATCTCCTTTATGGCCTAAAAGAATCCCTTTAATGATCTCTGTTTTCTTGGAATACTAATTAATGCCCTGTTTTAAAGGGTGTTCTTAACTAAGTAAGTCTATTGCTCTGATCAATGTGTTGTTAATGATTTCCAAATCATTTCTCCAACAGCCCCTTAATGTACTCTTTCTGATGAAAACTGACTATTTCCCATTGGTGGCTTCAGGCCATTCATCACTAATGTATAGACAAACATGAAGAAATCATGTATGAGACAATCTAACACAAAGTCTGAATTCAAAAAGCACTGAGCCAAGTCTCAAAACTTTAGTCAACAAGGGCCAGTTTAGAAAAAGGAAATGGAAATTCTAGGTGTGACTAAAGGAAGATTGTAAATAAGGATCTTTCCATGATTTGATTCTAAATAACCCAAAGGAACAGAAGATTTCTGTCTTGACTGTTCCCGCATGTCTATAGCCATCAGTAGTTTTTAATTTGGTGGGGTGTGTTGCCAATCCATTCCTCTCTATGGCTCAGCCCTCTTGCAGGCTGAGCTGCTACACCAGAACTCGTTCAGAGCTGGCTGTCTGCAGGCACCACACTTCGATGTGATTTGGAGATAATGATTTAGTATTGTCTAGTAGATCATTATAAGCTGTAACAAGCTATAGCTGGCAAGGTTTCCTACAGTCATGGATATCTGGGTAAGTTTAGACATAATCAACATGAACAGAGTAATCTTATTTATGGTGCTTTTAGAATAAAGTTATCTTACCCTCCCTGACCCGAAAATAAATAACTGCTGACCTTTTATTTTATTTACTTAGATTTCTTGATTTTTATCTAGGTAGTAGGCCTAGAGAGAAGGTGGTTGCTCTTAAGCAGTGCTAAAGCATCATCTTCTATCTCCATCCAAATTGTGGTGAAAGCAGGTGATTTATTTTTTTTCACGTTTTCGGAAGCTCAGCTGTATTGCAGTTCGCCTATTGGTTATTGCAGTTAGCCAATTAGTTAAGTCTTTAATGTGAAATAAAAATAAACCATTATCTTGGGCATCCTCCATTTTAGCTCATTAATATCTTTCAAAACTCATTTATCAGTCCAGTAGTAGATATAAATTGGTTGAAACAATTTGTATTTCACATCTAACACTTGAAAGACTAATTAAACAAACTATTAAAAATAGGCTGGTAAAAGTGTTGTTATTTGAGACTTTTTTTTTCATTTGATAGCCTCTATCAAAATCTGTTAAAAGCTTAAAGCCATAAAGTCCTATAGCATTTTTACACAGCAGGCAAAAAAACCCTAAAGTCCTATGTGTTGTAGTAGTCACTTCCTAGTTCAAATGGAATCCATTGTAGAGCATTAGTAGAAAGACTTGCTAAAGCTGTTGTCTTTATAAGTGTGTAGAAACAGTTTGCAGATCATCAAAAATTTGGTCAATGTTATCAATCTACACCACCTGAAATATGGGTGCATGATAGAGGATAAAGTGCTAATAAAGATATTTTCTCAGGAGTCTAAGCTAGAAACAAAATGGGAAGGGCCATTTATTGTCTTACCATCGTCTTACTTTACTGTCAAAGTTTCAGGGAAAGAAAATTGGATACACCACTCACAAGACAAATGAGTGGTTGATAGCCAACCAGTCAACAATTAATTGAATTCCAAAGAACCCTTTAAACAGTATCAATGAAGGGAGACATCTCATTAATATTGAAGATAACAACCCTGACAACCTCAATGGCATAACCAAGTCTAAAAAGCATGGGTGATCATGAGTGGATGAAAGTTTTCCATAACAAAGGGAAGAGAGTCTCTCTAGGTTATAAGGGAATAGCTGTTTCATTTCCTAGGAAACCAGAAAGAAAAACTCTAATTTTTTTTTTGCTGTGAAACAGATATAGCTCAGAATTTAAGTCTGGTAGAATTGACTTGTGGAAAAGTACCAAAATCACAGTGTTTTAATAAAACCAGCTGCTGTTTAATGCTAGACTCCAGATGCTGTGTGTGGGAGAATTCTAGATTAAATTTCAATAGTGCACTTGTCAATGTAACTTGTGGAACTACTATGCCATTATTGACAACTGTCTTCTGTTGCCACAACCACTATAAGACCAATTTTATCTCGCTTAACAATGGAGAAGCTGACCTCACTAATATCTGAAGTTGGACCATGCACTAACAAAAATGTGGGTCAATATCAAGTATTATTTAATCTTTCAGAGTCATTAAAATGAGTAGAGTTGTCAGTGCAGATAAATGTTTCCTCCATTAATGTGACCCATGCACCATTCATAAGCCTGTCCTCTGTGGGGTGGCTAGCTTAGCTACATGGATGAATTCTGTCCCCTGCCAAACACATAAAAAAAAAAGTATGACTACTGTCCTCTCAGGACTGGGAGCAGGACTTGAGATACTTAATAGAGTAGATGATGAAGTACTCACAAACAAACTCAGTGCAGTATCTAGCAAATTCAACAAACTGGAACACCCCTTAAAATCCTCTCTACTAGCGTTAGGGACTAATCAATGGCTCTTGTCTGATATAATGCCCCAATGGGAGAGAATGAATGAAAAAGACCATCAATTTATACATTTATACACAGCAGGCAAAAAAAAAACCCCAGATGCAGATGCATTCTGAATAGTCCAAACCAATATCTCATTAGCTCTTTACTGCATGCAGGCACAACTATTAATACAATCTACAGTAGCAGCAATTATAAGAGAAGCTGAAGAAGGCATTTTATGCATCAAAATTTGAAAAAGTAATTTGGGATAACACAGCTGAAGTTGAAAGACAATTCCAATCATGTTGGTATTTAGTTAATTTCAGTTAGGACTCCATCATCCAAAAAGCCACAGATTCAATTTTAAGAATATACAATGTATTTGTACTTACTGTATATCCCGTCATAGCATTAGGATTGAGTCATGGAGGAACTGTACTTTATCCAGTAGAATACACCAAAGAGAAACCTGATGACAAGCAATTTGTGTAGACACATGTAATGTGTGAGAATAAGGCTTTATCTGTGAAAGTAGTAGCATCAAACCTCAAGATATATGACTAGATACCAAGCAAAAAGTCTGTCAGTTTGAAATACACCCCAATGAAACCATAGAAACTAAATCTGTATACATGAGGAGAGGATGTGTCTGCTTAAGAACTCTGTCTGATTTTATACATGTAGATGATAATTTCATGGATACAGATAGCTATTCAAATATTTGTATTTGTAGCTTTATTATGATCAGAGGATGTGAAGTTAATTGTTCAGTTCCCCTTACATCTCATCAATTACTACATTCAGATTATTCCTTGTATAAAGACGTGTCTCCCACTTCCATTGGAATAAATCTGACGGCAGTAAGAAAATTGCTGCACCACAAGGAATTGAAGCTATATTAAAGTAAGTAAAAGGAAATGGACAAAACCACTTGGTAACCATCCACCCACCATGATGCAGAAGAAGTCCACTGTGTCCTTGAAAGGGCAAAAAAAGGACAGTGACCACTATTGGCAGGAATCCCTTTTTGGATGGCCACCCACACACACTAGAATTTGTAATCACATGTAGTATCCCACAATAATAGTATTACGCTTAGCTTTATTGTGTTTGTTACTTATAATTACCTTATATATAAGAATATGAAGGTTAATTGTTTGTCTTGAAAGACTTCACGAACTTTGCCTGACCTTTGTTTGACATATTAAGCAGGAATGCCTGATAAAAACAGAGAGAGGACTGTTGTAGCAGTCACTTCCTAGCTCAGATAGAATCCTTTGTACAGCATTAGTAGAAATGCTTGCTGAAGCCTTAGACCACAAGCTGTGAACTTTCACCTAGATACTGCTGAACTTAGGCTGAACTTTTCCTTAGCAACATGAAGGCCCTGGAACAGCTACAAACCTGAAAGATAAGGTAAGCACATCCATCAGCAGAAGTTGCATCCTTGAGATAAGAAAAGGAATAGCCCACCTGTAGGCAGAGGAAAGATCCAGTGAGGAATAAGATCCCAGACTCACATATTACTATTGGACCAAAATGTTACGTGAGAGGAGGGGAACTTAGATTGTCAGGGTATAATTGCCCAGAGATATTGTTATTCAGGGTCCCTCTCCAGAGGCACCCAGGTTGACCTTTTCTCTACCACTGTACTACTCAATAAATTAATCTAACATATGTCATGTTGGAGAATCTGTTTTGGGAAATATAGGGTCAAGCCTGAGGGGAGAGGAGTTGCCCAAGAGTGAGTGTGTGAGGAGTGGGAAGGGGCACCTAGGCCCAGTGGATCTTCCCACTGTGAAGGGACCCTGGTCCTAGCAGTCTTGAGTGGTGTTGTGTGTGACTCCTTGAATGGTGTGTGAATGTCCAGGCAGCAGCTGCTTCTTTAACACTTTAACTTGTGATTACAAGCTTTTGTAATCTTATCCTTGTGCAAATCAACAGGGTTGGTGTGAATCTATACTTAACTGAACTGTGAAGGAAAGATGTAGGAAATCAACTACAGAGCAATAAAGAGATCAACTGCCTGAGGGAAATCCTGAGGGCAGCCTAGAACTAGTGCTACCCTCTCATTCTCAGAATTGTAATTTTCCCCAAGAGATAGATGGTGCATGCAAAAGAGAACATTTCATCATCTATGATACAATACTTTATATTACTGGATCACCTTTTTGCAGAAACAGTTTAAAACATTAATAACATAACTTTTTCCATGAATGCATTAAGAACATGGTGTGATTTGACTGCTTTCCAATAAAACAGTTTCGCAGTAAGACTGTGTGCTAGCAGTGATGCAACTCTTTCCTAGGTCTGCGTAGGTATTTTGATGGCAGAACTCAACAAAATAGAATAACATGTCATGGAGGATATCTGCTGACTAATTATAATCCTGGAGCACAAGCCTTACAATCCCTAAAAAGCTAAATACTATATCAAATTCAGTGTGGTTTTTTGTAGCTTTTTATTATTGCTGTTCCCTCTCACTTGCTGTGTTACATGTTTAAAATACCTGTAGTTATAATTTTTGGGAAACATCCTAGTGAGAAAACTTGAAGTTAAACAGGTGCTGAGACACTGGGTTAACTGCATCTCCCTGAACTGATGATGGCAGTAATTAATTATTAGACATTAACTGAGGACATTCATCCTTCATTCTTCCATCCAGGCATCTGATTTTGGGGGGTCAGCTGAAATCTGATCTGGAGAACCTCCATGCAGCAGAAACTTCTGTAAGAGGTAGTGACCTTCTCTGGGTCCTCTGGAGTACAGGACTTCCTACACGGTGCCTATGGGAAGTGTGGGGATAAACCCACCCCTCATCACACACTGGTTTGTAGCCCCTTTTTTTTTGCCTAGCACCTGGAGAGAAGGTGTCCTGCTTTCAGAGAAGGAAGGGTTCACTATCAACCCATCTTGTCTCTGTGGGGAACAGCAGCTATACAGGCAGTGTTCATGGCAAACTCTGCTTTGGGAAGAGAGAGGTGCAGAGGCATTAAGCAGGGCTGGTGCAATGCAGCAGTGTGCAGGGCTTTTGGTAAACAGACACAGGACTTGAGTTGCCCTCACAGTGAGGCATTGGTAGCAGGAGCATCACGCAGTTTTGGTACTTTCTGTGTTTAAAAGTCTAATACTGCTATTGGTCTATTGCTCTTGTTTACTGGGATAATGTATAAACAGTAGGAGGGGCTGCAATATGCCTGCAAAGGCTTTTGCACAGTGATTATTTCTGTAATAGGTAATACTGAATTTTCATGCAACAGATATAACCACCAAAATTAAATCAAAACATCAAAGAAAGGTCTATGATTTACTCAAATTAATCATGTACATTTCTATTAGAGTCTTGTTATACAGATGCCAAAAAATATCACAATACCATTAAGTATAGTGAGAACAGTGATGTTTTAGGCAAGTCATGAGTGACATTTTAAAGAGCACTTTGAGGAGGCAGGGAAGCAGCTACTTGTATGTATTATTATCTCCTATTAATAATATACCACTTTGGAAAGAGGAATATTCATTGCCATAGCAATAAGTAGATGACAATTTTCAAAACAACCCACTAACAAAGGTCACTGAGGACTGGCCAGCTATCACCTATGTGCCTTTAAAAATACACTTCTCCAAGTTAAATTAATATAATGCAGCACATAGCAACCACGAGTGTAGCTTTTCAGTTTTGAATGCATCTTGTCAGCATGACTTTATTTTGCTTCTATCACAGCTGCTCATGATGAGACAGAAAATGAAGAGGAGAAAATTATATCAAAGGTGGACTGTTGATACCTGTCCAGAAGTGAACTTTGAGGAGAGAGGAAAATGGAGAGGAGATTGTGTGCCTCAGAGAAAGAGGGAAGGACCTAAACATAAAGGCAGCTGTGGATAAAAGAGGAAGAATGGGACAGGATGATGAGCAGTGCACGCACCTCTGAAAGTAAAGCTAAGAGCAAAATGAAGAGCAATGCAGACAAGGATTGTAAATTAGATATGAGAGGGGGGTGGGAAAGTATTTCTAGAAAAGTGGTTTAGTTCTTCGTTTTCATCTTGACAATCTGTACAGTCAGATCAGATTCCAAATTTGCACTTATACTTGATGTGTAAGAAGGTCTCAGACACATCAAGTATATTGTAATCAGAATCATATTTTAAATGAAAAACAGTTCTTAACAGCAGAGAGGCAACAGCTTCTCTGGCAGTAACTATAAAGCAGGAGGGCTTTTGTACACCTTCACATAGAACACAGCCAATGATAAACCACTTGTGGATGTGGCTTGACTGTCACTTCACACATTCCTTCAAGACTCTTGACCCAAAAAAGTCAATATATTTTATTGATATCTGTAAGGAGTGTTCTTAAAAGGTAGTTATAGAGCTTTTCCTCTTGCCTGAAAATGTCATGCCAGGTATTGTTAATACCATTAAACAAAAAAAAGGTCATACTGGATTTTCTCAGTCCAAACTGTGATCTGAAGTAGGCATTTTGACTCCACACTGAAAATGTCGTGAAAACCTTATAGTCTGAACAGTAGCATCACCCAGACATTTGCTCAAGAGGGAAGAGAAAGTAACACATTTCACAAAATGAAATCTTCCCGACTTCTAACTTCTAGCTCTTGCTTTTGTTAGTAAAATTAAAAGTTTTTCCAGATTTTATTTTTTAGAGGGTATTAATTCTGTGGCTACTTTGCCTCCTGGAGCCACAGCTCAGTAACTTCCCCACAAGTGCTACTAGCTGAATCAGTAAGAGTAATAGTAGTCATCTGAGGAATGCAGCTGCTTTTGTACCCCTTCCCCTCAGGTTCACCACAGAAAATGATCTTTCTTTTTCATCTGATGTAATTTCTCTTATATGTGTGAAGGAGGTCCAAAGTGCAATCTAGTTTGACAACCCGGAAGTTACATTAATTTATATATAATATAATGATTCAAAAGGCCTTAATGTTTTACTATATTTACAAAGAGTGTCATATATATTTTACAAAAATACTGGTTTTTTTCCAAAAGTCTGTATCAAAATAATCTACACAAAACATACATAGTAAGCAAGAAAGCAAATCCAGTTCTGAAACTTTTCTGTGCTAGATTTTGTTATATTCCACAACTTCAGTTAAATTTAGGAGTTTCCAAGTATCGGCTAATTAATACTGAAGTTGGGATACTGAACAAGACTGTTAAGCTGTTAAGGTGGGAGTTTAGCGTAAGAAAAACCTAGAAATTCACATGAGTAAAGAATATGAAAATCAATTATATTTTCATGCATCTTCCATAATGACTCTGGAAAGAAATTTGAGAATATTAAACTTCTATAAATAGGAAGAGTTAAATATATTTTCTGTGAAATTTGTGAGTGCTCTTAACATTTATTTCATGTTCAGTTGCTTCCATTTCTCATGTCAATCTCTGCCTTTTTTAATGTATTCATTGTAAATTTTATGTTTATTTTTGTTTATTCACCTTCGATTTTTATAGCCTTCTATATTTGTCTTATGACTTAGCTAATGCATTATTACTTCTCCTCATACTAATGCAGTAAAAGTGAACTAAAATCTCACACCAACACTGCATTTTTAGAAGAAATTGATATGAATTCTGCAACTATCTCACTGTGATCTACCACCACCTGCTGCTTTACTGCTGCTAGTCATTGTATCCTGTTTGTGACAATGGCTTAGATGCCTGTTTCTGAACAGTGCCTTCAACTACAGTTTTGTATTAGATGGAGTAAATCGATATCAAATGAAATATCAACTGAAACTTAGTTAATACTTAGATATATTTTGAATCCAGGTAGAATTCTCCAGCCTCACTGCTTTTCAGGCTGTTAGTTGGTATGAACACTAAATAAATTACAATAAACTACAATTCTTTCTGCATGTACTCCATACCTTTGGAAATTTCCAGGTAGATAATGACTGGTCAGTCCTGGTGTCCAGCTTTAGATACCCATATTCTCTGGTCGTTTGGGTTCCACGAATTTTTTGGTCCATTTAGATCCATGCCCTTCAATATCTGTGCTCAGACATTCACTGTCTCCTATAACATCTGTACAGTACCAAACCTTATTCCTCTGAAGGCCTCAGAAAGATGCCCATGAAGTTATTGCTGCTCCTGCTATTTGCCTGGTGACACTGATATTCTTCTGATGTTTTTGTGAAGGCCTCCCTATGAAGTATTACACTTTTTCCGCAGTGCTCTTCATAGAATCATAGAACAGTTACAGCTGGAAGAGACCTTGAAGATCATTGAGTCCAGCCTTTTTCCTAGCTCTATCACCCCAGTAAATGATGCTCCCCAACACAACATCCAGACGTCTCTTAAACACCTCCAGGGACGGTGACACAACCACCTCCCTGGACAGCCTGTTCCAATGGCTGACAACCCTTTCAGTAAAGAAATTCCTCCTAATATCTAACCTGAACCTCCCCTGGCGCACTTTCCATCCATTTTCCCTCGTCCTATCACTCTTTACCAGGGAAAACAGACCAATTCCTGCTTCTCTACAACCTCCCTACAGGTAGTTATAGAGAGTATGCTGAGAATGTTCTTGAGCCTGCTCTGTCTCTGAGAACCTTCTGGTTCCCTTCAGTAACATTTTGCAGCATCTGGACCCATGGACAGAGTTTTCTGCCTGACAGCCTTTGCTTTATTCTCTATCAGGTTGCTATGGGAACAGTGATAACTCCTTAACAGAGTCAGCCAATTTTTTTTCAGTCTACTAACTTGAAAAGGGTTTCAAAGGTTTGTTTGATTATGGGTTTTTTTGGCTGAAAAATAAAAAATATATGTATCAAATACCAGCCACAGTTCTTGTGAATAACATAATCACAGAATAATCATGGCTGGAAATGACCTCTCAGACCACTG
>VWZO01014455.1:652-14871 GCA_013396975.1 Bucco capensis
GATGGCATTCACCCAAGAGTACTTAAGGAGCTGACAAAAGAGCTCACCAAGCCTCTCTCCATTATTTTTCAACAGTCCTGGTCAACAGGTGATGTAGCAGATGACTGGAAGGTGGCTAATGCAACACCTATCTACAAGAAGGGACGGAAGGAGGATCCAGGGAACTACAGGCCTGTCAGCCTGACTTCGGTACCAGGAAAGATCATGGAGAGGATCATCTTGAGTGAGCTCTCACAGCAATTGTGGTGCAGCCAAGGCATCAGCACCAGTCAGCATGGGTTTATGAAAGGGAGGNTTATATGAAATCATTAATCTTCCCCTCTTAACAGACAGAAAGTCACTAGTTCAAATGACTTTGACTAGTTCAACTAATGCCTATTAAAATAAAGAATTACAGACTGAATATATTACAAAAATTGTGGTACAGCAATGTGCTCTTTATTGAAAGGGACTAGAGGATCCCATGGAATGCAAAAGTGCCCCGGTCCTGGTTGTCAGATCTTCCGCCCTGCTCATCACCCTCTATAACTACCTGAAAGGAGGTTGTAGAGAGGTAGGTGTTGGCCTCTTCTGCTTATTAACTAATGACAGAACCAGAGGGAATGGTCTGAAGTTGCGCCAGGTTGGGTTTAGATTGGATATTAGGAAGAAATTCTTTACAGAGAATGGTGAGGCACTGGAACAGCGGTTCCAGGGAGGTGTTTAAGAAACATGTAGACGTGGTGCTCCAGGACATGCTCTAGTGAGGACAGGGGTTGTGTAGTGTTGGTTTTGTTGGTTGTGGTGTTTGTTTATTGTTGTGGGGGGTTTCTGTTTGGGTTTGTTTTTTTTTGTCTGGTTGGACTCGGTGAGCTGAGAGGTCATTTCCAGCCATGAATATTCTGTGATTTTGTGATTCACTGTAGTCAGAGCAAAACAAATTAGTATCTGAAAATTCATTCCTACAGCAAACACAATGTTTCTAGCTTGAACACACCATGTATGGTGGTTTTGTGTGCATTGTCTGGCATGTCATGACAAACTTTAGGGAGAAAAACAAGGTTTTCTTATGCAACCATTGCTGTTCCTTAGCCAGTGCTGGCAAACATTCCCCCTGAGAACACTATTTTCAGCATTAATTTGTTAAACCATGAACATTACTCCCTATCCCCCACCAATAAAAAAAGGGTTTGTTAGACAAGACAGTTGTATTGAATTCACTTCCTTTTATTGCAGTGACATCCCCTGGTACAAAGTATTAACTGCAATAATTATGTTAAAACATTAGAAAAGCATTTGTGTGTGACAGTTACAGTACAGTATTAAATCTTACATCTTCAAACCAAGTGGGCCACTACCCACTAACACTCAAATCTTTAAATTATTTTTAGTTATTTTTAAATATGTAATGTCAGAAAAAGCATATAAAAAGAATGTATTTAAAAGAAAACCTAAATACAAATAAGTGAACAAATAAATAATTTTCTTCAGCTATTGCTGTCTTTCTAAAACCATACAAAGAAACTTTATGTATAGACTGTATGAATTGCCATGTGTAAGTGATTTCATTTTTCAATTAATGATTGGATCATAACTAAATTTGGTGTCAAAATCAAAGCAGAAGTTGAAGTGACTGCTACTGACTGACATCTGTTGCAAACAATTACCATTAACTGTTGAAATTTTAGTGCAGCAAATAATCTTGAAATTTGACCTCCTATGTAGTGTTAGTGGACATTTGAGAGTGCATGTGTAAAGCATCCTATGTTATTTCACAGACATTACCTTAACCATCCCCAAATGCATATTTAGATATATATTATATAATTTTATACACATGTATGTATGCGTACACACACTTCATTTGGCTTCTGTGTTACAGATCACAAGCAATGATTTCCTGAATGGTCAAAAAAACCTTTTAAATAAGAGTACCTGTGCACATTTTTTTTTTGAAAGATAGCAGCACTAAGTCCATGCTTTAGTGTCCATCTGTTCAAAAGAATGTAACAAGACAAAAACAAGAAGAAACACAGCAATGATTCCATATTCACATCCTTATCCCTCCAAAACACTGTAAAACCTGTAATTTGGTAAATTTGATCCTCATCCCCTCATACAGATGGAAATACTTTCACTGCAAACTGTCTTTTCTTACAATGTTAACAAGCTGGATTGATGCTGCTATCAGTTATCTCACACTTAGCAGCAAAACATGCATGTTTTTCTCATTTTTTTTAAAGTGAAATTATTCAATAGTATCAAATCCAATTGACAGAAATGGCAAAAGAGGATTTGTTTGCAGTTTAGCATAACCCAACAACAGTGTACACTGCACTATGTAGAATATTTTTAGCTTGAAGCTCTACCTTGACGCACAATTATGCTTTGTCCTTCAAAAGGAACAGTTACATTTCAATTTGATCTTGTATTTAGCAGAAAAGTACACCTTTTCTGTGCATCCTTAACGAAAGTCACTCAACCACTGGTTAACTGACTCAGCAGCATCTCCGCTGCTAGTATCTAAAGCTCATGAAATATTTTTAGGCAATCCTTTCTATCCAAAATACATTAGGAATTTTAAAAATAGTTCACATTACTAACCTTTATACAAAGGCTCATGTGAAATTTCTTGTGTAGGTGTTCATAGTAGACTAAATTATGAAGCTTTGAAAATACACAATGAAAGGGCATACAGGATTGGCAGTTTATTGATCACAGAAAATTTATAAAGTAGTATGTATGGAATAAACCTAAACTGCAACATGATCAAACCTGAGTATTACTAATACGACTAAATATATTTTCTGACAACTGAACGAATTGACCTAAAAACATCTCCCCTAGTAACTACTGGTCCTTTTAACCATTTGTTGAAAAATGTGAGAGAACTGTAGCTTTTACATTTCATATTGGATAGCAAGATTCCACATAGTGTTTACTGTTTTCTGTTAGATAGCATCACGTTGCTTTTATTATCCCCATTCAAGCCTTAAGTTGAGTTTTGTTTCAAAATAAGCTGGAAGTGACACCAAAGCATCACAGGACAGGTCAGAACTAGGACAGGTCTTTTTTTCTAATTTGTAGTAGGCTAAAAAGCCTCAGCCACTATATGGTCAATTCAGTTTCATATTACAGTTAAGGAGCAAAAATTGACCAGTATCCTTCTCCAAGGTAGCTAATGCTAGCCGTGTATCTCAGACTAAAGTAGTACACATTGTCAAATTTGAGAAAAGGATACACTCTGCTAGTAGACTTGAATTTTATTTTAAACTGTTACAGAATTTAGTAACATGAAGCCTTCACAATATCGGGAATTTTTCAACTGACCTGCCCCAGTTCTCACCTTTAAATCTAACAGATGTAGTAATAAAAACCCAAAACTTTCTGACAATAGAAAACATACAGTACTAAGAACTAATAGCTCAGTGGAAGACTGAAAACCAGCATTCATTTTTATTGTAATACATAAGAGACTAGAAACTAAAGAAGTCTGATCTAAACTATCAGTTGAAGGCAGAATTTGACATTCTATATAAATTTACAAAATAGGATATATGGATGAGATTTGGTTAATTTCAGAAGGCACCTCAAGGCGAAAAGGCTTTTATAAATCTATAATCCTTTCATTGATCAAAAATAAAACATCTTATTGCTGCTATTCAAATAGCAAACAAAAAGCTTGTCATGTTATTCAGTCTAACAAGGAATCCTCCCCCATTAAGCAAGATTAAATTACAGAAAATACAGAATAGAACTCAAGATGTCACAACTTTAGAAATACAGTGACTTTCCTTGTGTGCTTTCAAGTCAGTGAAATAGTGAAAGAAGAGTCACTTTTTGCCTTTGCCATGTTAATAAACTACAGACCATGTCAGTCACTCTCCCCCGGGCACAGAAGTACCATTTCACCACAGCTGATCCCATGTGCAGTACTTTTAAGAATAGAAGGTAAGAACACTCTGATGATTCCCACGAACAAGGAGAGTTGGTGGCAGATCTTTAGAAAGAGCTTCTAACCAGGCCATATACAGTGCGCTAGAAACTGCACCTTTTCGTGCAACTGGCAAACTCCTACAATTCATAAGGGAAAAAAATTAAACAATTAAACAAAATTAAACAACCTGGTGGAGTACAACTGATATAATATAAATATGAAAGTATGATTCTGCAAAGAGAGATATTAAGCCAAAATTCTCAGTCTTTTTAGTTTCCACCAGAATTCGGTTAACAAATTTAGAGTTTGTTTCTTGAGCACCACAGTCCTTATACACTGATTTACCCCTCACTTTTAACCATTTCATATTCAGGTAGCTTCATGGAGAACTATCCTCAGTTGAAGACTACTATTTTAAAATACAGCTTCTTCTTACAATGACAGGTTGTGGCAGTCTAATATTCCTTCTTGCTATCTTTCCAAAACATGCCACACACTTTTCTTTTGAAAAAATGCCTGGAAGTCAATTTGCCATACTACTTCATGGAGCTCTGAATCAAGCTCCTAAAGAAAAATACAGCCAAGAAACCTACAATCTGTGTTCTGCTAGTTTACACCAAAGGTAATTCTATGGAAAACTAACAGCAGGGTGATTACCTAATTTTATCTAGAGAGATTTCCCAGAAAAAGACCTGAAAGAGAAGGGAATAGTTGGCATTCAGGAGTGGAAGGAATGCAAGAATCGTGAGCCGTGCTACAAATGTGGAGGTAATCACCTAAAGCAGCATATCAGAAGCACATACCATTTTTCATTCATCAGTACTGCAGATCCATACTTCTAATAAGTCCTTTCAGCACTGAAACCTCCTTGAGTATTTCTATACTCTAATGCCAACACATAAGCTTTTTTCCCCAACATGTATTTGCATATATTTTAAATTACACATATTTTAAATTACAATTCTATGTCAATTAAGGTAACAGTACAAATCATTTACTTACATGACAATTATGTTAGCTGTACTTGAATGTTCTTTCAGCAACTCGTTTAGCCTAATCTGGCGGTAAGTCTGTAATTGAAATGAAAATTGTTACGAAGATCTTTTATATAATACAAAACAACAACAAAAGGTTCATTTACTCAATAAAAATGAAAAAGAGTTATGATCAATTTGTATGAGCATGCACTTCCACCTCAGTTTGGCAACTTACTCACTTTCCCAAAAGTGAAAAAAAAAAAGTTGCAAGGCTGGGAGAGAAGAAAGCAGTAAACTTAAGCTGTACAAACAAGCCAAGCACTATGAAAGCTAAATTTAAGATAGCTCCTCTAGCATCCTCCACAGCTTCTGTAAGCAAAAGCCCCTTAGACTCTTTCCAAGGTTCTTTTAACTATATCCTACAAGTTCACAGTACAGGTCTACAGAAGTGAAGCTCCACCTTCATTTGCTAGTGTGAGGGCTACTGTCTGCAGAAAAAATTAAGCTGTCAGCAGATAAAAGAATAAATCACTGCAGTTATCTCACTGCAATAAGTGTAGACATGAGGAACAGCAAGGCATCAAGCAGTCCATTCACTATAAAGTACTATAACTGCACTATAACATAACTGCATTATAAAATCTTAACACCAGCTGTCAGTCAGTCTGTACCTACCTGATAAACAGATTCCTGCCTATTTTTATTTTTTTTTTATTATTATTACAGTTTTACACAGAAAGACCTACAGACCTACCATTCCCACTTCTTCTCTACAGCAAAGAGAAGAAGCAAAAATAAGGGTGGAATATATTCAGGACTATTTTGAAGGCCTTCAGATCAATGAAACTTTAACCAGTCTTTCTTGAGATACTTGTCTGGATCTGCAACCAGATTCTCCTCCATAGAAGCACCTGAGAAAGAACACCTCTGATGTCTCTGTAGTGCACAACTGCTTGAGAGAAGTGTCAAACCATTAACTACTCCTAAATACCACAATTAGAATCATAGAATCATAGAATGGTTTGGGTTGGAAGGGACCTCTGGAGGTCATCTAGTCCAACCCTGCTGCAGTGGGCAGGGACATCCCCAACTAGATCAGGTTGCTCAGAGCCCTGTCAAGGTTCACCTTGAATGCCTCCAGGGATGGGGTCACCTTGAATGCCTCAAGGGATGGGGACCCAATCACCTCCTGGGCAACCTGTTCCAGTGTTCCACCATCCTCATGGTGAGGAACTTCTTTCTAAAATCAAGTCTAAATCTACTCATCTCCAATTTAAAACCACTGCCCCTTGTCCTTTCACTACAGGCCTTTGCAAACAGGTCTTCTCCAGCCTTCTTGTAAGTCCGTTTTAATTAGATGCAGTGTGTTTCGTTCTGGTATTTTTTTGTGTGGTTGCGTTTTTTAATAATGAAACAAAAAGTGTTAGCTTAGTCAAAAAAGTCAAACAGCTGAATATAGACTATATTATTTTAAATTGACTGCTTAAAGTCTGTAGGAAAGCAAATGCTCCCCTCACAGAATGCAGAAACTTTTTTTTTCAGTGAACCATCTAAATGCTTTCCATCAGCTCTTCATAAAGAGAAGTATGGAAAAGACAGTAGCAAGAATGAACTTGTTGATATAGTATCCAGAAATGCAGTAGCAGAAAAAGTTTTAACATCTAACATAACACTTTAAAGATGACAGAACCTTTGCTTTGTAAATCTCAAGTTCATTATCTGTTATCCTCCATGGTTCATCCTCCTTCATTTTTTCTGCAACTTCCTGTTCTTTATCTTCTTCATGAAGTCGGAAGGGCTCTATCATTTCTTCAAAAGCTGCAATACTGTAACAAGTGAACAGCCACATTAAACCGAAGTCTAAAGTCTGTATATCACCAATGACTTTCATAGAATCATAGAATCGTATAATATTATGGGTTGGAAGGGACCTAGAAAGATCATCTAGTCCAACACCCCTGCCACAGCAGGATCACCTAGATGAGGACACACAGGAATGCGTCCTCTTCTTAATACACATGCTCTTCTTAATACATCCCAGGATACTGCTGGCCTTCTTGGCTGCAAGGGTATATTGCTGGCTCATGGTCCTCCTCCTATCCACCAAGACTCCTAGATCTTTTTCACCTCCAACAGATCAGTTCCTAGCCTGTACTGATACATGGGGTTGTTCTTTCCCAGATGCAGTACTTTACACTTACCCTTGTTAAATTGCATTAAGTTTCTCCCTGCCCATCTCTCTAGTCTGTCCAGGTCACGCTGGATGGCAGCACAGCCTTCTGGTGTGTCAGCCACTCCTCGAAGCTTGGTATTATCTGCAAACTTGCTGAGAGTACACTCTACCCCTTCATCCAGATCACTGATGAATATATTGAACAGTACTGGACCCAGCACTGATCCCTGGGGCCAGTACTATTCAATATATTCATGTTCAATATATTCATATTCATATTCATGGTACCAGAAAGTTTTATTACCTTGTAAAAATAAAGTGAAATGTAATTTTTTCACTGCCAATTGCGCTTAGAACATCAGATCAGCTGTTTGTGTATGCAGGCGTAATTCAACAAATAATTAAGGACATCTGTACAAGCTTCTACTGTTCATCACACAGCTAAATTAAAGTTTTAGCTGCTTGAAAAAACAAAACCCAAACCCAAGACCAATTTTATTTACCACAACTGTTTGAAAGTTTTGAAGAGTCCTACCTCATAAAAAGCACAACAAATCTGAAGAAGCTACTGTTAATTACATTTGAAAAAGAAGGAGTTTTAATGTCACATTAGACTAAAACAGCTATCGAAACTCATGCCACTAGGATTTTGGCTTGGATATTCTTATTTTGCTTCTTTTTAATCTTTCCTATACAATGCAAGAACCACATGTAAATGCAAATAACCACAGCTATCTTGTTTAGTCTTCCTGTTGCACTTCTTAGAATGAGGTTTTACTTTAAATTTATTTTGAACTTTAGCAAGAACTTAAAAAAACCAAACCTTCTGAAGACCAAAGAGGTATTCATTTCTACCAGAAAGAACAACTTATATTACTCTTCTTTCTCTGCCCACATTAGGGCACTTGAACAGCAAATGAAAGATGCCACAACTTATTAAAAGTATCTTTGAACAGACGGGATATGTGAGAAAAAAACCCACAAGAATTTTAGTGGAACATACTGACAAGTGTGCTTTACATCTAATTAAATAATTGCATTTTGATGCTACTTCAATGTTTTTTATAAAGATGACAAGATATTGCCAGTGTTGTGTGGTTGCAAATTACACTGTGGAAAGTTTAACAAACATTGAAGAATACCTCTTAGGATATTCTGCAATATGAGTAACATGTAGTGGCATTACACATACCAGTAACATGTGAAACATCTTTCTGCATAGCTAAACATTCCCCCCCATGCCCATTTTCTAACCAAGGTGTTCCCATTCCTCCAGGAAACCCACACACTACTAAAAACACATCTTTTCTACCCTTAGTGATCTTCACTGAAGTTAGCTGATAGAATGACTTCATCAAAAGGGAAAAAAACAAATGCTATCTGAAATCTGGTATTTCTTGACTGAACAAAAAGAAGAAGTGTTAAAAATATTGCATTATTCAGCACAGCAACTGTCACGTTTCTCCACTTAGCTGGCAGCTATTGCTCATGTCAGCTGGTATCTTGGAAAGGTTTTCGATATATTGTGGGGAATGTATCCAGAGATAGAAAAAATGCTCTCAGAAGAAATAACTCATGGATCCTTCTGTGAAATTAAAATAATTATACTATCTCAACTTTTTTATGCATAAATAGGTTCTACCTCTAAGTTTACACATTTTACAGTAGCAGACTCCCAGACACAATGACATCCAAAAACATCAGAGTGCTATAAGTGGTCTACCATATCAGTTGCTTGATATAGTCTATACATTTAAGAAAATGTGACTGAAAAGCAGGATATAAAAGAATGTGTATTAGCATTTGTATTTAAGTTGTAAACCGATATATCCTAAGTTGTGCAAGAGGTCAAATTATTCAGTACATGCACAGGCATCTAAAAGATTTTTACAACTTCAACATACTTATGAGCACTTAAAGGGAAAAAGAAGTATCTTACATTTGTTATACATTTGTGCTGAAAGTAATCTATAATTGTTTTTTTAAATTCAAAATCAGAAATACTGTATGTATGATCATTTCCGTGTAAATTAAAAGCCAAAGGAATTAAAAAGGAAATAGATCACATTATTTGAAGACTTAGTTCAATATATTCATCAATGACCTGGATGAAGGGGTAAGAGCGTTCCCTCAGCAAGTTTGCAGATGATACCAAGCTTCGAGGAGTGGCTGACACACCAGAAGGCTCTGCTGCCATCCAGCGTGACCTGAACAGGCTAGAGAGATGGGCAGGGAGAAACTTGATGAAATTTAACAAGGGGAACTATAAAGTACTGCATTTGGGCAAGAACAACCCCATGTATCAGTACAGACTGGGAACTGATCTGTTGGAGAACAGTCCTGGGGAAAAAGATCTAGGAGTCCTGGTGGATAGGACCATGAGCCAACAATGCGCCCTTGTGGCCAAGAGGGCCAATAGCATCCTAGGATGCATTAAGAGGAGCGTGGCCAGCAGACCGAGAGAGATTATTCTGCCCTTCTACTTTGCACTGGTGAGGCCCCACCTGGAATACTGTGTCCAGTTCTGGGCCCCCCAGCTCAAGAAAAATAGGGAGCTGCTGGAGAGAGTCCAGTGCAGGGCCACCAAGATTATTAAAGGAGTGGACCATCTGCCCTACAAGGACAGGCTGAAAGAGCTGGGTCTCTACAGCCTGGAGGAGACTGAGAGGGGACCTCATTAATGTTTACAAATACATTAAGGGTGAGTGTCAGGAGGAGAGAGCCAGGCTCTTCTCACTGTCATCCAATGTTAGGACAAGAGCAAATGGGAGCAAGTTGGATCACAGGAGGTTTAGTATTAACCTAAGGAAAAACTCCTTTACGGTAAGGGTGACGGAGCACTGGAACAGGCTGCCTAGGAGGGCTGTGGAGTCTCCTTCTCTGGAGACATTCAAGAGCCACCTGGATGCATTCCTGTGTGACCTCGTCTAGGTGATCCTGCTCTGGCAGGGGGGTTGGACTAGATGATCTTCTAGGTCCCTTCCAACCCCTAACATTCTATGATTCTATTCCAAGTAAGATAAAGACTAAGCTTTGGCAAGCATTTCTCTCTGTAAGAAACATTGTTCGAGACAAATTGGAGTTTCATAAAACTGTATTTTTCTAAATTTAATATTACAGTCTAATTGCCAGATAGTTAAAGAATGCAAAATTCTGTGTTCTTGGATGTAGGAGTTATTGCTTAATTTATTTCCTGCATTTTTGTGAAACACTGGATGCCACAGAATCTACGCTCTCAAAACTGTTATGAAGTATGCTAATTTCAGGAAAGACAGTAAGAACTCAACTAATGTTGGCAGTTTTTGAAGACTTACTTCTGTTTCTTTGGCTTAGTATTAATATCCCCAAGAACCATAATGTCCGAGAAGTCTATCCGGAATTTGCTGAGCAAAGTAGCCATCCTGTATCAGAAAAACAAGTCTTTATACATGATCAGATTTTATAATTATTTCACAGGATAAACAGGAAGATGTTTGACAATAAAAACACTAGTTCAAGAAAAAAGCAACAACTTCAAGACTACAAGAAAAACTTAAAAAAAAACCCCAACACCAAGTTGAGTAAGCATACAGCTATGAATCAGCAACATGGTTCGGTAAAAAAAAACAACCCACAAACATAAAAGTACAAGAGCTCTTTGTTAAAGACAATCTCAAAAAACATTTGAAAAAGAAAGTATTAGTATTAGTATTAGTTTAAAATGAAGTATCTCACCCAAAACAACCTGGGAGAAACGGAACTGGTTTTGGAGAAATGGAGTACAATATGATTACACCTCAACCAAAGAAAAAATTAAAGAAGCCTACTAGGAGGATTAAGTCACAGAATCATTAAGGTTGGAAGAGACCTCTAAGATCATCAAGACCAACAATACCTATCACTAACATACCACTAAACCATGGCTGTAAGTAGAGCATCTAAATATTTCTTAAACACCTCCAGGGTTGGTGACTCCACCACTGCCCTGGGCAGCTTATTCCAAGACGTAGCAACCCTTTCAGTAAATAAATTACTCCTTATACCTAATATAAACCTCCCCTAGTGCAATTTGGGGCCGTTTCCTCTCATCCTCTCACTGGAGAAGAGACCTACTCCTGTCTTGCTACAACCTCCTTTCAGGTAGTTGTAGAGCACAATAAGATCACCACTGAGTCTCCTCCAGACTAAACAATCCCAGGTCCCTCAGCCGCTCCTCGTAAGTCTTGTGCTCCAGACCCCTCACTAGCCTACTGCACTTCTCTGGACAGGCTCTAATGCTTCTATGTCCTTGTACTGAGGGACCAAAAACTGAACTCAGTATTACAGGTGTGGCGTCACCAGCGCTGAGCACAGGGGGATAATCACTTATCTGGTCTACTAGTCACACTATTTCTGACACAGGCCAAGAAGCTATTAGCTTTCTTGGCCACCTGGGCACACTGCTGTCTCACATTCAGTTGACTATAAACCAGCATCCTCAGGCCCTTCTCAGCCAGGCAATGATTCAACCACTCTTCCCCAAGCCTGTAACATTGCATGGGGTTATTGTGACCGAAGAGTAGGACCCAGCATTTGGCCTTGTTGAAGCTCATCCCATTGGCCTCAGCCCACTGATTCAGCCTATCCAGGTCCCTCTGTAGAGCCTCCCTACCCTCAAGCAGATCGACTCTCCCTNCAAGCAGATCGACTCTCCCTCCTATCTTGGTGCTGTCTGCAAACTTACTGAGGGTGCTCTCAATCCCCTCACCCAGATCATTTATAAAGACATTGAAGAGAGCTGGCCCCAACACTGAGCCCTGAGGAACACCACTGGTGACTGGCCGCCAACTAGAATTGACCACTACTTTCTGGGCTTAGCCCTTCAGCTACTTCCTTACCCAGCGAAGAGTAAACCTGTCTAAACCATGAGATTCCAGCTTCTTCAGGAGAATGTGATGGGAGACAGTGTCAAAAGTCTTACTAAAATCCAAGTAAATGACATCTACTGCTTGCCTTTTGTCCACTAAAGTCATCTACTGTGTAACATGCTCTATTAGCCTCTGAAATGTAATTTTTAAAGGTAAACTTACGCCCTTCTGTCATGATCAATCCTGTTTATTTTTCCACCAATGAACACTCTGATCTTACAGTCTTTCCACTTCTTCTTGGTTGTAATAAGATATGGAATCAGGAGGGTCAAACCTGTGTTTTCACCAGAATTAGGAATGATTCAGAAAACAGAGTTTAATAGAGTTCAGTAGTAATCATTTGTAATCTATGTATGAATTGACTGACGGATATCTGTTAACATTTGATTCATAATCACTTTGATAATTTTTTTCAACACTTGTTTTTAAAGTAGAAAGCACATTACCTCCATCATCAAAAAGCCACCAGACATCAATATTGCTTTTGCCTTGTTTCTTCTGAAACTGAGTACTAGCATCAAGAAGTCTTTGGTCAGTCAAGCTTAAAGGAGAAGATGAGCTCTTTGAATCTGGAAAAATACAATGAAATATCATTTTGAAATGTTTTGCTTAATCATCCTGATATCCATCAAAAGCAACTTCTTAATATTTTATGATAATACTAAGTTTAAATAAAGATTGTTTCTTCCTTCTCAATGCAACTCCAAATTTTGACTGAACGGATAATGAACTTACTATATTTTAGGGAATCTGCAAACCCATAACTTCAGCAGTTAAAGACTTAAGTCTCTAAGTCATTTAGTAGACATCTGACAAATAAAGATCTCCAGGACCTCTACAGAGTCATTTATCTAGACAAATTAACTAACCTTGCATATATACTTCAGAGCACTGCATCAGGCATTTGTATATGACAAAATTTCCCTACAAACATGTAGATGCTAATTTACAAGTAAAAAGTCAAAAGCACTTTCCTTGTTTCCTTAAATCTGCTTTTCTTTAAGCATGTAGTGAAAATAAAAGCTAGTTCTGTGTATTGAAATTCTTTCACAACAAGTACTGTTTTGCATGTGTAAGAGCTCTGAAGCACAATATAGACTATTTTGTGTAACAGAGCCATTGGATTTGCTATGAAAAGGCAACAATGGTATTTTCAATTAGATTAATACAGGTAAATAAATTCTGTAAAAAATTACTATAGAAAAAAGGAACTTCTTTTCCTTAATTAAAGCCTCAACTTGAAAAAGAGCCCGGAATTTAATATTCATCTCAATCTTTATTAGAAATTTTTTAAATTTAAAGCATATCTGTGACTGATTTACAATATACAACTTTATGCGTATTGGAACTGCCATCTTGTTCTTCTACATGTAATCTTACTTTCTATTATGAAAAAAAAAAAAAGCTTCTACTTGTTGAAATTATGTAGAAATTATGAAGAAAATGACAAAACAGTTAGATGAACCTTAGTTAAGGCAAAAATATTTGTTTAACTCAGTCTGAAAAACTAGAAAGCGAAAACTGCTTGATTCATCTCTCAAAATGTTATGTCTGTTATTTATGTTGTTTAGTTATGTCTGCGAGACAAGAGCAGCAAGCAGCGCTGAGAGAGCATTCACTCCCGATTGAGGAGAGCCGGAGGGAGAATTTTAGACCTGCTGTACAGGGGCATTGCTGACAGCAGCACTTCCTGAGCAGCCTGAGTCGCGGCGGAACCAGGAAGTCCATGCTAGAAAATCAAGGCAAGGAGTGGGCGGAGTGGGGAGAGCCGCAGCTGTTCAAAAGCCATGTGGCCTTCATGCAGTGCAGAGAGATCAGATCAATGACATGCTTAGGCAGGTAGTTGAACTGAGGGAGGAACTACATAGGTTAAGAAGCATCAGGGAATGTGAGAATGAAATATGAATGAGATGTTGTGGTGTATTGGGTCATAGGCTGGACTTGATGATCCTGGGGGTCTTTTCCAGCCTTGGTGATTCTGTAGGAAATTGATTGGTGGAGCTCTACCCTGCAGCAAAAGCAACAGGCCGGAGGCTCTACAAGTTGTCGAGGATCCCCTTCCCTCCTCTCACCANGATCCCCTCCCCTCCTCTCACCAGGAGGAAGGAGGAGACATAAGGAATGGGGGGGAATGGAGACAGGTCCCTCCTCAGAAAGGCAAGTGTAAGCCCGCCGGGCCATCCACACCGTGCCAGTTATATTTGCAGAATAGGCATGGGGCTTGGAACATGAGAAGCAGGTAAGTGAGGATGGAGATGAAGATCCAT
>VWZO01014459.1:0-45556 GCA_013396975.1 Bucco capensis
CAATTTGAGACTATTGCTCCCAGCATCCAAAGCACCCACACTAGCTGGTATGTGTGTAGGTAGGGCCATCAGCTGGTTCAGCAGCATGCCTGCTAACAGGACTCTGACCTGCTGTAGAGCTAACTGTTTCTGTCCTGCTTTTCCTGCACCATATCCTTAGAGAGGCAAGATGTCTGGCAGTGCTGTGGGAATTACTGCTGAAGAAAGCACTGGAGCACCTGCCCCACCATTCGTTCAGCAACAAAGTGAAAATCTCCCTTACATACTTACAGAGAGGAAAACATCTCAATATGGTGAAAGAATCCAGAATAAATCAAAGCTCTAAGGAAGGTAATAGAAGCACTTTAGAGTATTTGTATGAATTCTACAGATGCCATACCAGGGAAAAAGCTCAAAGCAATTTTATGTGGAAAAAAACCCTCCAATCTGTTGTGAAAGAAAGACAAACTGAAAAGACTGAAAGAAGAAGCAATTGTATTTCAGTGAAGTACTCAGATCACCTTCTTTGCCATGACTGGCAATCCTCTCCATGCAAGGGCATCAGCAAATAATTATTTAATATGTCCAGGAGTTTTGATACAGCACTGTTAGGAAAAAATAAGGATAAGTATCTCAGCATTAAGGCTTCTGAGGAATTTCCCTCTGGAATTTTTTAATGTATTAATTGTACTGTGAACTGTATATGAAAAACTAAAAAAAATAAATAGTGATTATGTTCAGCATAATTCCAATTCACAGCATAGGCAGTGAGGAAGAATAAAGGAAGCTTCTCACTGTCATTAATGAATTGTCTTTATAAAGAAAAAAGAAGACTTGACCTTTATTTATTTTATTTTTATCAATATATATTGTGCACCTATGAGTAAGTATTTTTAGGTACACAAACAATAGAACTTTAAAAACACAAAAAATGACTCCAAATGGACAAACTTAACAAGTAATAATGAAGAAACTTTGTGGTTCAGGTGTGTCATACAGATTTTCAAAGTATAAATCCAATTAAAATGAACAGCACTAAAGCTATTTGGCAAGTGTTAAGCTAAAGCTGTACAATCATTTCCCATTAGCACCTTGATACCAGTTGCTGAATGGCTCCCAATTATTATTCTATACCAACATCAAGAGTCAAAGATTTTTTTTGTTGTTTTTTAAAGTAATATGCAAAAGGCTTGCTTTTTCCCGCCCAGCAGTTCTTCAGATAAAACATACAATAAACATAAAGAAGAAAAAGTAGTTGTTATTCAAGTTTCTAAATTACTGTGTTATCTATACTGTAAGAAATTCTTCAGTATTGTTGGCAACTGGAGTTGTGGGACAAGGTGCAGTCTAGCTCTTCCCATGTAATTTCGGATACGGAGTCGGCAGAGCTGAGAAAGAGAAGATGGTGTGGCTGCAAGCAAAAAAGAAAGGAGTTTCATTACACAACTATAAAAACTAGTACATTGTTTTACAACAATCTTGCACAAGAATGGGGTTTCTAAAAAAAAAAGACCAAGTTCACATTGTGCTAATTTTTCCTTCCTTCTTTTTTCTTCATTGCTTTTTTGCCCTCAAAGAAAAAGACTGAAGCTGCAGAAACCTTATAAATAATCTAGGGAAAAAAAAAAATCAAAGTCAGGTGAGCAAATGATTTGTGATTTTAAATTAAAAACCTGCCTTCAGAAAATGTCTGATATCAACAATTTTAAAAACTGCAGGTTGTTTTTGATTTATTCCTAGAAGAAGTGAAATACGTGCTACAGCACTACATGCCACACTACCAATGTATCAGTGCAACATGAATAAGCAGGCAAAATACCTTGAGATCCTGGAGCACATTTAGTGGTCTTACTAACTCAAAACAATGCCTTTGTCCTTCTGGGCTGCTCCCTTCACAGAAACACAGAATGTTAGGGGTTGGAAGGGACCTCTGGAGATCATCTAGTCCAAACCCCCTGCAAGAGCAGGACAACCTAGCATAGGTTGCACAGGATGGTGTCTAGTTGGGTTTCAAGTATCTCCAGAGAAGGAGACTCCACCACCTCCCTAGGCAGCCTGTTCCAGTGCTCCACCACCCTCCAAGGAAAAAAGTTCCTCCTCATATTAAGATGGAACTTCCTGTATAGTAGTTTTCTCCCATTGCCTCTAGTCCTGTCACTAGGTACTACTCAAAATGAGCACATTGCTACGTTTCTCCAGGAAATAAAACCACACACATTTGGTGCCAATTCATTTTCTTTTACATCTTTGCTATGGCTTTTAAAAATCCTACTATCCTTGGGAATTTTGTGATAACCAACTGTTTTTTGAGGGGAGGTTTTACCAGCATTCAGACTACAGAGATGTCTTCTACCAGGAAAAATTAATCAACGCTATTTATCAGTTCACCTCTAAAGAGATGCCCATGGTTATTGCAGCAGTTTCTCTGCCTCCTTCCCACCTTTGTCTTGTGGCTCATTTTCACAGCATTTGTACACAGGTGAGTCTGAACAAATCCAGTTCCCTTTGGGATATTCTGTGTAAGTCAACAGACCTTTAAGAGTTTTAAGGGGCTCTCAAGCATCAACTCTGATTTCTCAGGTAAATCACAGAATCACCAAGACTGGAAAAGACCCCCAGGATCATCAAGTGCAGCCTATGACCCAATACACCACAACATCTAAACCATGCCACTCAGTGCCACATCCAATCTTCTCTTAAACACCNACTGTACTTTTTGCCTACAATGAAAATAATGTGCTTTAGAGCACTTAAAATATATTTTTAACATAATGAGACAGCTGGCCAAAACTAAACATATTCTTAATCTGATATTGAAATATTCTCTTTTTAACAAGGTAACAGCCAGTAAAAATGTAGCTTGAACGTCTAATTGTGTAAACACCCAATAAACATAAAATGATTCTTTTACAGCTATAAATTCTGATCCTGCTTGGTCAACAGGCTGTAGCCTGAGACTAATTATTACTAAATGTTTTTATAGTTAGAAAGGAATTTACCTGAATGTTAATATATGTGTGTCATAAACCACAATGTTAGCTTCTCTAACATGGGTTGTTTGGGCTGTTGGGGTTTTTTACTCAGGGGGTGGGCTGAGGGTTTTTTTTTTAAGAATACAAGTTATAGTTGCAAAAACACACACATAAAAGTTACCTTCATGAAGGAGCAGCAGTCTCTCCACTAAACTGCTTGGAGCAGCTAAGTCAACAGGCCTCTCAAAATCTGTATTTTTGGCATTTATGTCTGCCCCAAATTCAAGCAGTAAGTTTACAATCTCTGTGCTAGAGCGCTGGGCAGCAGCATGGAGTGGAGTTTCTAAATGCTTTCCTTTCTGTACATTGGCACCTGGTAGGTAGATGCACATTTAGAGATGTAAGAAGAGATTAATTCCAGTTGTCATTGGGTAAAGATGTTGCAAAACAAACAAAAAGAAATCCACTGTTCTAGAATGCCACAGTGAATTTAGCCACTTTATTTTATTGTATAGTACTATATCAGTGTTTCTTTTTGAACCTACACACTTATCCTAGGTTTTACTACCTAAGCACAATGAGATTTTAAAGGAAAAATCTTTATAAAAAGAAGAAAATGAAAAATCATATTAGGCCACATAAGCCTTAGTGTTCTCCTAATTCTAAACAAGTTCATTTTGTACATGTTTTAAGAAAGTGTGTACTACATAAACATACTTTCTATATAACCTTATGCTAACTATTAATTCTCCCAATTCAAAGATTTCTAATTATTACACTTTTATATTAATGAGGAATTGCTAATTTATTTAAAATTAAAATGGACTAAATTAATTTGCAGTAACACATTTATACACAAGAAAAAGTTACCCACACGAGAGTTAAACCAAACCTGTTAGTACAAAGAATTTTTCTTCTAGGCAAGCTGTTAGTCCTCCTAAAACTGGGATTTCCCAACAGTTTTCTACACTATTCTAGCAGAAAAAACCATAGACTTAAGAGAACTTTACTGATCTTGTGAGACTAAAAATTGGCTTCTCTACCAACTTTTCTCCCTATATCAACAGTTTTTGCCTTTTTAATTGCCATTTGAGTTAAATAATTTAATAATACCAACTGTTGTTGGCATTAACAGTTTGAGAATACTTCCACATTATCATTTTCTTCCCTATTTCACTACTTGCTTTTCAATTTCTAATACATTCTCATAAACTGATAAAATATGAGAAAAAAAAAAATCAGATTTATGTAAGTAGTTATTTATATTTTCAATTTCCATGCCCTTTTCTACATCCGAGCACCAAGGAATGTAGAATATGACCTTCTGATAGTGTTTTTAATGTATGCTAGTATTTGAATCCCAAAATATACTAATTATTCTTAAACATAAAAATGATGACATAGGATAGTTAATCATACAAGCAGACTGACTTAACAAGAAAATTTAACTCTTGCCTAAGTTCCAGGTTACCTGCAATTAACTAGAAAAATGATTCCAGTGCAATGATGGCAAGCCTGCAATTATTCCTAAACATTTTTGTTCACTGTGCAGCAGGATATAAAAGCTCTGTATGTCATTAGCTGAAACACAGCAAATGACCCTTTATGCCAGCTGTGTTCCTGGACATGTGCTGAAACAGTGAGCCTCCCAACATCTCTTGCATTGATTAAAGAAATAATGTGACATTTAGGATCCAATGCCTTACCTCTTCGCTCTGCAAATGAGCCTTTATGCCTTGCAAAAAGATCAATCAGAACATGCTGAAGATTGAAAAAGAGTGGGACTACATTGCTAAAAACATTCTGTTGAAAAAAATCAATCCTCACTATAGTAAATTCCTTACTCAAAGCTGATGTTTCACCTTTGTTTTTCCTACAGAAAACGAACATCTACAAAGCTGTAGTAAGCACTAAAAACTTTTAACATCTGTTCTTACTGGTCTTGCTTCCTTTTTCCCTCATAAGCTTGCTATGCCACAAAAAAATGAAAAACATAGTAAGTTATTGTAAGAAAACATGCATCACAGAATAAACTTAGAGTCCTGCAAGCAAGGGTTCTAGTTACATCGATTGAGTAGAGCTCACTTCACATGAGTACAGTATACTTATTTTACAAAATAGTAATATTTTTATTTATATCATGACATACCTGCATAGAGCAGCTTTCGAATACAATGGATCTGCTGTGAAACACATGCTACATACAGAGGTGTTCCTAAGTGAGGAAGATCTTGGTCAACATCTATACCCCAGGATATCAGTACCTCCAGACATTCACTGTGACCTGTCAGTAGAAAGCAGGACAGTTTGCTTGACTTCAGTAAGCTAAGCTGTCTTAGAGACAAAACCAGANGAGGCCTAACCAGGGCAGAGTAGAGGGGGAGAAGAACCTCTCTGGCTCTGCTGGCCACGCTCCTCTTAATGCATCCTAGGATGCCATTGGCCTCTTGGCCACAAGGGCACATTGCTGCCTCATGGGCATCCTCCTAGCCACCAGCACTCCTAGAGCTTTTGCCCCAGGGCTGTTCTCCAACAGATCAGTTTCCAGTCTGTACTGATCCATGGGCTTGTTCTTTCCCAGATGCAGTACTTTACACTTCCCCTTGTTAAATTGCATCAAGTCTCTCCCTGCCCATGTCTCTAGCCTGTCCAGGTCACTCTGGATGGCAGCACAGCTCCTGGTGTGCCAGCCACTGCTCCAAGCTTGGGATCATCTGCAAACTTGCTGAGGGAACACTCTCCCCCTGCATCCAAATCATTAATGAATATATACACGTTTCTCAATGTCATTATTGAGACATTTGCCAACTGCTCTATGTTTGTTTGGCAGGGAATTTCTTACCTCTGCTAGCTGCTTCATGAGTTGGTGAGGGAAGACAGGACTCCCACTGAGCTTTGGCACCATACTCTAATAGGAGCTCAGTACATGCTGCACTGCCTCTGGAACATGCATTAAATAAAGGTGTCACTCCATCAATGGTTGTAGCATTTACCTAGAACATATAAAATCTATTTAAGAACAGAATTAAAAGAAAGCTAAATTTTTAAACAGGACATACTTTGAAATTCCATTAAATTACTAATATGTTAAAATAAGGAACCTTAACTGAACAATCCCTGTGTCTTCCTCTCACTACACCCTTCAGTTAAAATTAGTTTACTATTATTCTTGTTAAACTATGTTGAATAAGCCAAAATACACCTGGAATACTAAAGAGCACCCATTAACGTGGGCAGTACATTTTCAAAAGTCATTGCACTTAGCTTGTTTCCTTGATATGGAAAGCCTACATTTTAGGTAGGAATGGGATAATGGGGACCTTCTCTCCACAGCCCTGTCAAGAATGCAAACATATAAGAATTATCTGCCATTTTCTTCCATGGTTTTAATCTCCAGGTTGGAGTGATAGTTCACAAGATGGAGACAAAGCCAACAGTACAGGCTCACTGTTCTAATGCCAACCTTGCCACCTCACTGGTTAACTGAATATTCCCAGTGTGAGAAAATGAGGAGAGAATCTAGACAAAGTTGTGATGGCTAATAATACTAAAGGAAGGAGCACAGGTATTAGGAGAGGGTTCCCTCCAGGATTCTGGCCTCTCCTCTTCCATGGACCCCCCCCAAACCCAACAAAATAATTTGCTCAGAGAGCAAAATTAAATTTGTACTTATAATTTTGTCTGCAGTATCTATAGTTTTTGTATCTTTAGAATCCTTGTGCTAGATAAAGTGGAGAAAAATTGGTTTTGGAAACACTTTTTTGGTGTTTTTTTTCTGTAATACAATAGACATATCCTGTATATTTGTCAAAACTGAACTGTAAGGACAACTATTATTTCCATCACAAAGTTGGGAAATTCTGCATTTTAACATTGATGTCAGCAGAGATTGTAGTGAAAGTGGTCTGTAAAGTCCCATTTTTGTTTAAGGTAACAAAGAGCCAGCCTGTGTCAGAAGTACAAAAAAGGGCCAGTGCTTTTTTGTACTCAGAACTAAGAATCTTAAGAGAACAGGGAGTGTGACAAAAGACATTATGGAGATTAAAAGAACAGTCTCCTGCAAGCCACTCAAATCAGGAGGGAATCAGTAAAGGAGAGGGATGCACTCCATATTTTAGGAGAGGACTAATGAAATTCAGAGAACTATTAATGTGGGTCCCATACTGCTAGCAGATTCTCTCTGATTCATTACTCTGTCTCAGTGTGTGCCCGTCATTTTCCTTTGCTAGCTTCCAGATGGCTGCTTAAATGAGATCAGTGCAATTGCAAGCAGTAGGGTGAGTAGAAAGAAATACCAATTGAAAACATAAAAATCAAGGAATATACCTTCTCAGTTAAACCAAAGTTAGCATTGGACTTCATATACAAAAATGCCCAAAGCCTTACATTTGCTCCTGCTTCAAGAAGGATTCTTGCACATCCTACATGATCTCCCAGGCAGGCTTCATGAAGTGGAGTGACTTGGTCAATTGTTAGTGTGTCTACATTGTACCCCTAAACAAGACATGAATTACACAAAGATCATACAAAGGCTAGTAAGAGTCATTTCCTCACACTACTGTTCAAATACTGTAAATAGGCTTAAAATTCTACTTGCCATAAATAAATCTTCAGTGAGCATATAAAGAATCTTTCATCAATCATAGTATATAACAATAAAAGTAAGTTGCCAGCTCTTTAAAAAAAAAAATCAGAAATAGGAATGGGGTAGAGGTAGAGGGTATAAAGATGACAGAACCAGATTGCTGATAGGCATGGTGATAGTACAAGAGGCACAGGCACAAGTTGGGATATGGTGTACTCCAATTAGTTACACTGAAAAGTATTTCACTGTGCTGACAGTGAAAACCTGGAACAGAGGTCCAAAGTGGTTGGTGTGTTCCCAGTCTTGGTGATCTTTAAAACTCAACAAGGGCCTGAGTCTGAACTGTCCTGTCATTCTATAATTCTCTGACTTAAGGTCTGAAATATATAAAGCCATGAATTTTAACATGAAAAACACTTGGATTGATAAAATTATCCAGCTCTTGAAATTTTCTGCAGTAGATGTTTGATTCTTCAGAACTAATAATTGCATCTATTGGCTTTCTTCAAATGTGTTCTATAGTATAATCTTCCAGTATTATAATAATATCTTTATTATAATAATATAATAATATTATATTATATATATTATAATAATATAATAATATTATATTATATATATTATAATAATACAATAATATTATATATATATTATAATAATATCTTCCAAGTATATTATACTTGTCATATTAATATGACAATACTGTCATTTTAAAATTTAGTGGTTTAGAGTCTCTCCCTTTGCTATTAACAATATATATATATATTTATTTTACTTTTTACATAGCAACTATGCAAAAAACAGAACCTTTCAAGAGATTCTTTTGTTCAGTAAGTATCTTCTGGACTAGCTCTATTTACCTGAGGGCTTAAAGCAGTGGAACTACAGCGACTTATATCATGCAAGAAGGGAAGACACATCTTTGTATTAAATGTGTATTGCGCTGAAAAATTCATAAAAAAAAAAACAAAGCAAAGCACACTAAACATGACTTAATAATCTATGCTGAGAAATTAAGTAACATTAAAAATGAAAGCAATTTTAAGAACACAGCCTTCACCTGTGACAATAACGTCTTTAGAGAAAGAAGACGTCCTTGACTGGCTGCCTCATGCAGAGGTGAGCGATCTGCCCAAGAACCTATATAATAACAACATTTATTGAGTAAACCAGATGAATTAGAAGGATTTGGGAATTCACAAAGCAAAGCAGAAAATATAATGCACAGAATTAAGATGACTGTCATATGAAATTAATTTTTCCTCCATAGAAACTGGTTTTCAAATGATTGGTTTCTAGACAGTAAAAACGGCTCTATTATTAACTGTAAACATCTCTAATAATTATGTTGTACAGAGAGCAAAATGCCAATATATTTCAATAATCTGATTTAATAAACTCTTCAACTGCTGTATTTCCCACTTCTATTTTGGCATTGTTCAATTTTTTAAAATAATAACATAATTTGGGCTTGCAGCTGGCATATAGAAATTACTATAACTTCAACAAATCGATATTTGAACTTAAACCAGACATAAATCTTTCTGAAAAAGTCCTTAAAAAGCTGATGTAGATGAAAATCAGTCTGGAGACCTTTATGTATCATGAGATTAATCTGTACCTACTACAGAAATGCAAGGAGAAAAACACAATGAGACTCACAGTAAAACAAAATGGCTACAGTAGAAATACAATATTAAGTGTAAGTTCTCACTCTAATAGGCTATTAGGGCTAAAAGTACTTAGATATGCTTACTGTAAAGGTTTGGCATTTATTTTCATTTATTTGTCAACCCCAAAAAATGAAAAATGACAGGGGGGGCAGGGAGAAATCCAACAACAACAACCCCACCTTCACACACATAACCCCTCCCTTAACTCCCAAAGCAAGGTCCCAGAGTCAGCTTTTGGCAACTAGCAAGTTCCTTCTAGCCAGAACCCCTCTGCAGGCATAGCTGATACCAATTTATTGTATGAATTTTGCAACTCAAGTTTTGAGAGACTGTGCAAGGAAGAATCATTCTCAAAATATATTATGAATTCCCAATATTTATTCCTGTTAGACAAAAATCACTGGAACAGTAAAATGCTACTACAATCACTCATGTGAGTTATATCAAGCCCTGCATAATTCCTGAAGAAATGCAGAGAGAATTAGCTAAGCATGGTGAATTGGGTAACAACAGCTGATAAATCTCCAATGCATCAATGTGTTTGACTTGGTTTGTTGCAATGGACTAGGACTGCCTGCAAAGCCAGTTTCTGCACTTTAGTGACAAGGGAATGAATTTTAAATAAGAAGGCTACTGCTCAATCACTGGCAATAGATTCTGCTTCTGTTTCCTATTGGGCTCCTTCTGTCCACTAGTGTATGTATGGCTAGGCTTGCTGAACGAAGCTCCAGGGAGGGCTCCATCCACACTCCTCCTCAGCGCCTTTTCCAAGCATGCTGATAAAAAGAGGATAGCAGATAGCACCCTCGAGCCTGCACTAGGGATTTTTTTTAGGTGAGACACAGCATGTGCAGAGCTGGACCCACCCTTTAGTCCTAAGGTTCATCTGCCAGGGCCTAGCAAGCTTGGACGCTGGCAGCAAAGTCCTTAGGATGTAGGTTTTATTAGAGTGTCCTTCTCTTAGCTGGAAGGCCTCACAGGGCTAAACGAGCTCCATCTGCCTGGGTTTGGAATCAGAGTTGTCCTTCTCCTAGGATGACTGCCAGAAGGCTAATGAGCTCATCCTACCCATCCAAGGATTCTAGGAACATGGGTATCACTCCCCACACTTTCCCGTGGGCAATGAGTTTAATGCTCCCTCTGCTGTGGGCACAGTTATGGCACCAGGGGCCACAGGAGAACACAAGGGATTGTCAGACTGTGCCTGCTGTCCACTAGACTGTTTCAGAAAATATACTTTTGGTTACAGTAAGTCCCCTCAAATCACATGAAGAACGACCAAAATGATTAAGATTGTTCAATCTGAAAAGAAATCAGGGCATAAGTGAAAGCAGATGAAATTATGCACAATATGGAGATGAAGATAAAACCTCCATTTTCCTAAAGGTGTTAGTGCGTGAGACCAAAACTTACTCAGCTCTTAACTACACTATGAAACTCAGCATTACTGGATACTATTGAGATAAAAAATTTAGCAAAACAGAAGCACAGCTGAGTATTTAAATTATCATAAGACTATATTAGGCTGATCACAGAAGCTACAAAATACAGGAAATTAAAGCTTTGTAAACCTGGTCTTAAAAATGCATGGACGTTTCTGTTATGTCAGAGTATCCAGCATCCATGGAGCTCCTTGTGCTTTCATCTGTGGGACTATGTGGATCATAGACACAATCCAAATTCCAATACTCTTTCAAAATTATTTGTATTAAGCTCTGATCATTTGTGGGTGTATGTACATGCACATGGATCGTTTCCTATTTCTTTACTTAAACTTTTAAATTTTTATTTACATTTTTTACTTCAGGCTTATTGAATATAATATTTTGCAATTCCTCTTGCTAGTCAGAATAACAGCTAAAAAAAAAACCCATTAAAAATGATTGGGATTTCAAGGGATATTACACTACAAAAAATGAGCTCAGAAATCATTAGGGACCTGATTTTGACAATGCATCAGTATTTTCTCTGTCTTCCCAATAAGCTCATATATATTTATTCTCCTGTAGGTTGGATCTGTGCAATCACTATGAGAATTTTAACCAATGTTTCCCTTCTCCTGTAGCAGTATCTGAACTAGCATTCAAGTCATTCTAATTGAAATTAATTAGGTCCTTTAAGTTCTCCTGCTGGCAGCTGCAAATAATTGCTCAAAAATAATTAAAAGCTACATTTAGAGGCCGCTTTTGAAATTTTGTCCCACTGTTTCTACAGATGAAAACTCTTCTCCCTTGATGGCATTCTACTCCTAAGTTAACAGGAAAAAACTATTATATAGAAAAGCATCTGCGTCGTGAAGTTCTTTGGCTCATTAAATACTTTTTAAATCTTTGAAGACATTTATTACTTTATACAGAAAAAAGGTGAAGGTATGATCTAAAGCAACATTTTTTTCCATCTTTCTTTCCTTCATCTCCTTCCCTCTTGGATTGCTCATAAGAATGTCTGTTAATGTCATTAGTCCAGTGACATTGGAGAATCAAATGATGACAGATCCCATTGAGAGTTCTGTTTTACACCTAGCTCCACCTTACATCCCCATCCTCACATAGACACATCCAGCAGATAGCTGTTTCTGCTAACCCATTAAATACAAAATGCTTGTATCATCCTGTCATAGGGTGACTAAAATTGGAGAGAAAGAGACATCAAGGATCCTCTGTACGTCAGAAATAAAATCTATACACAATCTATAAAATCTATACACAAACTGCTACAGAAACACTTTGTGCAAACCAAGTTCGGAAAAAACTTTCACATTCCAACTGACTTATTGAAGAACAGAGTAATTCATTAAATACCACAGGGACAAGAATATGCACAAAATAAATACAATTCATCAATAAACATCAGAAGTGCCTTAAAATAAATTTTGTCTAGATTGCTGCCTTCTGCTCATGTACAAACTTGCTATGTCTTTCTAATGCTTAGAAAGCATTAACAAGAATATAAACAAGGACATTTCTTCACTGTTGTCTGCAACAGCAATATTAGCAAACATAGTCTATTCTAAAACTGTTAATGTATTAAATCCCTACTGATGTTGTCTCTTAACAGATGCTGAATACAAAGTATCTCTAATTATATTTAGAAGCCACACTAGTTCCAAGTTCTCTCATATAGTTTACCAGGAACAGCTGCCTATGTTGCTATGTAAACACTAACAAGAAAGAATAAATATATTCACTGTATTAACAAGAGAAGTTAAAAAATAAATGACCAAGTATCATACAATACCTAAATCTCCATCTCCCCATGGTACTTCCAGCCAACTGCAATTATAAATCCTACTCATTTCTTTGAATCTGGAAAATAAAAGTAGTAAAATTGCTTCTTTCTACTAGTTGGGCCTGTTCTTAACACACTCCAGCTATGTTTGGAGGGAGATAGCAGTTCACTGTAATATGAACTTTCTCCCTTCAGCAAACATAGCTTTGAAGATAGGAGCACATACAAGTTGTTAGTTTCTTTTCTTATGCTAAAGAACTGTGGCTCTTTTTGTTCATTTTTCACATTTCTTTTTTTAACATAACTTTTCAAAGTGCTATTATCTGTGTGCATTTGCCTTTCAAGACACATTAACTGGAATATCAACACAAGAGAAACACACAGTGAAGTCAAGAGAACCTTGAGCTAAGTAAGAACTGCAGAGCAACTCCTCCTGTTTTAACCCCATTCAGAGACACAGAGTTTTGTGCCCTCAAAAATTTTTAACAGAAACATTGGCAAATGTTCATAGGTTATTTTACTACTTAATCATAACATACTTGGGAAAGAAATAAGCAAAGATATTCTAAACATGTTTCAAATGCTATTTGATCCATATGCTGAACTGGATTTTTCTTATAGCAGTTCACTATTGCCTCAAGTATCTCCTAAACAATTCTTTGATTCTTAAATTGGGGATTTGATAACTATTCTCAGCAGTGAAAATCTCCCAAAATAGGGATTTGCAATTCTGGCTTTTATCCATTTCTAAGTCATTAATGTTATGTTATTCACGTTTTCCTACACACTTCATTCCTTTACATCTACCTGCAATTACCTTTCCTGCAGTTATGATCTTAGTAGTAAAATACTGAGTAAAAATATTTTTGTGGAAGTCATAAACTCCAGTCATCCCATCTTTTTGGTTTTATTTCTAAAAATGTGTGGTCTTTAAAAACAAACAAACAAAAAAACCAACCAACAAACAAAAAAAAACAAACCACCCAACTCAAAGCAAACAAATAACAAATAACCACTCCAGTATAAAAGCTACATTTAAAAAAATGGATTTTCAAAGTGGATACTGGAAATGAAAGAAAGCCTTCTCACTGCCTTCACTGGGAGAATATTCATGTCAGGGCTCTGAAAAATACTGCTCTAAGGGTAAATAGATAACATCCCAGTCATCAGAAGAAGCAGTATTGCCAGAGATGAACTGCAAATAGAAACCTGCCACAGTTTATTACTGGGAGGTGAGAAACTAAAACTAACAAATGCTATGTATTAAGCTCATCACTGTTATCTTTTATTCCTTAAGATGTATTTTGAGTGTTTCAATTTATGGCAACTGAAGCAACAGATGGAATCAACAACTATAACAGAAAGCCTCTGGAATATTACAGTCCCAAGATCAACAGGCTCACTTCACTACAGTTGTTAAAACTTCATGATATTTTGTATATGTAATTAAGTTCTAACAGATTTCTACTTTGGCACTACAAGATTACCCATTTATTTAGAGAGCTTGTAGGATAAAAAAAGTGACAACTACTTAATTTACATTTCATGTTAAAAACTAGTCAAAGATTTAAAAATTGAGAAAGGTATCTGTGGTGCTTAAATACTCTGATTAGATATTAATAGCAAACCAGAGGTCACTTCTTTTTAACAAACCAAATTCCAACAAACAATGAACATAGAAGACCTCCAAAATAATCAGAATTTAGGCTAGAGACAAAGTATGTCAGAGAGAAAATGTAATTCAAGTGGAATTTAAATATCTAATTTCAATATTTCAAATAATCTTTGTTTTCATCTGACTGAAAATTATGCAATGTATAAATATATACACATAAATATATAAACATACGCGTATAAAAATGAAACCTTGCTTGGTTCAAACCAATATTATTTCCAGTATCTACCATCATCACACTTTCAAAATTTGGTAATTTCATTCCAAATGCAAATGTCAATGACTTCCTAGTCTTGAAAAACCATAGAAACTAAATTTATTTTCCCACACAGTTCTGTTTATGATACAACACATCACATGACCACACATTAGTTTTGTCATTACAGTGTTCTATTCAATGGAGTTAGCATTCAAATTATTTCACCTCTCTGTATCTTGCAGGACCTCTCACTCTTTAAATGTTATCCAAACTACAAACTGACTATAACACTGTTAATTTTATATTGCCTTTTTCATGGTACTCTCCTACCAACAAAAGAGTTTTCACACTGCTTTATAAACAAGGAACCAAAAGACAAAGACACTTAATACTTAAATTGTAAAATCAATCTAATAGCTTTTTTTTCCAGAGTACAGTTTAATTATTATGAGAGCTCTGAGCTTCTGAAATTTCAGCCTTACATAATAATAACCATGATCAGTCAAGAAACTTTTAGTTTAGATGATTGGTCTTAAAACACTCAGGTGTCACAGCAAAGACAATAGCAGAGTTTGCTTCTAGGGACATTAAACCATTAACCCTTTATTCCTACCATTCACTACATATCTTCTAACCTTTGCAACACACAGAAAAACACAGTGTATTTTTTTGAGTGTAAACCTATTGCATTCATAGAAAATCATTCATCTGGCATGGGCTTTGTGGAAAAGTACAGCATGTGGCTGTTGTCATATACTGGGTTATAATGCATAAAAGGGTCAAATCAGCATGGCACAGGCAACATTACTTTAAACAATTCCTAAATTTTGTCTGTGTTGGCATTTTAATTTAACACACTTTCCACACAGAAACATGAGCCACTAAACTGTATTAAAAATCCTAACAACTCACAACAGTAATATCCAAACGTAGCTTGCTTGCTTCCCAACAGAAGGAGCATTATGCTCCATAAAGGCAATGGTAATGGTGATGGCAGCAGCAGTTGCTGCTGGCTCTGGGCTTGGCCTGGCACACAGGAAGAAGTGTGTCAGGCTCCTTCTTCTCCCATTCCATGAAAGCACAACAACAATGTTCCTGTGCATTGTTCATGCATTGTTCAGGCTTTTTCCATCTTATTGAAGGATCAACAATGGGCTTGGTATTTTTCTAGCTGCAAGTAGCTTACAAACACTTTGTGTCATAGCTAGAGCATCAAGGTATAAAATCACATCAACCTCTGAATTCAGTAATCTATTAGTTCCATATCAGATTTGATCTGAGTATGTGAAGCAGCTGGTTTTACTCTTACTCTCTATTTCCTTTGAGAAGTCACTAAAACAAAGGGTTTTTCAGTGGCCTTCCCAACTAGAAGGTGGCATAAAAGGCATATGGACATAATGAGCCAAGTTCAGACTCTGAAGAACCTCTGCCTAGAATAATTTTGCTCCTCAAATGCAGTGTCAGCCTTAATCTAGCCTGCAAGCCATTTTCTCCAAGCTGTGCTCAGAATTCTCAGTATCTTCCCAGTCTCCCAGAGAGTGAATGCAGCACATGGTCTAATCTCTAGCCTTAAAACCAGTACTCAGCTGGGCAGCAAGGCTGGGCCTAGTGTGCTGATTTGTGCTACATCCAGGAGATTTTGGTAAAATAGCTTAGTTGTGGACCCTCAAGCCAGTAGGCTGAAGGCCTTTTCCTAGCCTGACTCTATCCTTTCATCCTTCTACCAAATCTTATCATGACATATTCCACAACCCACAGCACTTTCAGTCCATTTTCCATATTTTATTATATACTCTACTGCAGCATGACTTTCTCTTCATTTGCTCTGCAAGGGTGCCTGAAGGAAAAAAAGTCTGATTTGGATACCTCCACGGATGGGAACAGAGGGAGAAGAGCCTCCTTCAGATTTGATATTAGATATACCTGTTATTCTTGTGAACTGCAACAACCAGAAGCCTCAACTGCAACAGAAGTCTCTCAATACTTTAAGATGTCCATTGTGACAATCACAAAGAAGCTATAAATAGTGGACTGTGTTAAGATGGATTTTTTGGAAAAGAATTACTTTCTGTATTTTACTGTGACTTTGAAAGTTTTAGAACTTGACTAACTGTGGTTATTTACACAAATGACAAAAGAGCCTAACCCTGAAACAGATCAAGGAGTGGTTAGTACTAACATCAATAAACTTCTGTCAAATTTCTTTTCCAACTGAGAGAGAATGTCCTGGGTTTTGGGGAACTACAGATCTAACTAGCTGAAATATTTATATATAAAAGTTACTATAGATAAAGAAATCTTAGCCCAAATAGTGAATAATATGAGGGTAAAAATACACTATGTATTAAAGCTGATTAATAAATATAACCTTACAGTACCATTGCATGTAGTTACTCAGGAAGCTATGGTAACTGTTGCTTAAATTCTTGAATGTTGGTTAATTCTACAACTACTAGTACTGGAAATTAGTAACAGTATTTGAAGAACAACTCTGATTCCTAGAACATGGTAAATTCATAATTACTTTTACGTACTATATATCAAATCTCTTTTTTCTGTCTCCTCCTTTCCTTGACTATTTAAACATCTCCAGGTTTTAATTTGACATATTATCAAGAATTTCAAGTTTTATTTCTTTTGTTTGTTTGCTGGGTTTTTTTGGTTCTGTTGTTGTTTCTTTCACTCTAAGCCTTATAATATGGTCAATATTAATTGGAATTATGATCCATCTTACAAAAAATTCTTATTACACTCTTGCAATTACTCAAAGCTCCCTTTTACACACTTGTATTATGAAAAAATAGGAAACTGTGGCAGACAATAGCAATCCTAAATACTCCTTTTATAACAGAGTTTGTCCCACATTGCTGAAAATGTCAGTGCCCAGCAACTTAAACACCTCCTAAGTACTTCTCTATGCAAATAATTATATCTTTGTATTTAGTATTTTAGTACAGGACAGTAATTCTGTAACCTGCAGTTCTTTCACAGACTCCTATTTCGGCTACTTATAAACTTCTCTTTACATATAAATTCTATGTGAAGTTTACTCCCCCTCCTTTCATTCCAATTCCCTGTTGTAAACAATTAGCCTTCAGTATCCAGTTACCTTGTGAGAGCACAGCAAAAGTCAGGCTAAGTCAAGCCTTAAACACTTGCATAAAACAGGGCAGACAAACAAGAAAAGGTATTTTAGATCAGCTGATAAAAGTGCAGAAAGAACAAAAACAGCTTCAACACCCTTGTGTTAACCCACGCAACACAATAAAGTGCCACTAACATACACATGCATTTATATTAGAGCTAGAAAAAAAAGGATAAAAAGCAGTTTAGAGCTCGAACATCATAAACTGGGTCACCTCAGCATATTGCAGCTGCCGGATTCAGAAATGGCTGCTATACTAACCTTGACTGGTCAGAATACCCCAGCTAGCTTTCCGTTTTGCAGGACACTCCTCTATACTTTGTAGGCTTCTTTTGGGGAGATTCTGGTTCCTCTGCACAGCAGTGTTTGTTGTCATTATTTGTTTGTGGAGGAAAGCCTGGCTGTCATTGGTGCAGCTACTCCGGTCTGACGAAGAGCCACAAATGGATTCCTAACACCTGTTTTCGTCCTTTTGCTTTTTCACAAAGGATCTTGCTGTACTTGCTGTAGAATGGCTACAACACTGAAATCCATTCAGTAACATTTACTAGCGTGGACTAGTGAGTGCATAGTGGGGGAAGGGAAGAACTGCTCTAGCATTTTCTATTTTTAAAACAGAGAAAGAATCAGCTTAGCTACAGCATGAGTCTTAACTATTTACATGATTTAAATGGAAAGAAGGTGTTAATGTTTTAATCATTTAACTAAAAAATAAACAAATAGTTAAAGCATAAGGATTCAATGCTTTGTTGCTTGAATAACAAGCAGGATAAACCAGAAAAACTAGGACTTTTACCAGAATGGAAATTCTTTAAATAATAGAAACAATAATTATTACTGCATCAAGCTTTTCTCATATGTAATGTCATTAAGAGAGATTTTGGAATTCAGAAGAATTCATGAAACTATGAAGTATTTATGGTTTGGGGGTTTGTAGGGTTTTCTGGTGTGTTTTTTGGTTGGTTGGGAGGCTTTTTGTTTGGGTTTTTTTTATTATTGTGGGGGTTTTGATTTTTTGTTTGTTTTTTTAAATAGAGGACAAGGTAACCTACAGATACCAACTAGAAACTACATTCTCAATAAATAAAAGCATAGCTTGCCACCCAAAAATGAAAATCAAACCAAACAAGATTTCCCTGGTTATTTTGAGAGTGTGATCCCATTATGCCAGCAAGCCTTGTCAGAAGAAGGGCAAGTCAACACTTTTTTTTAAATTAATAACAAAACCAAAAGCAACCAACGAGAATTTGAATTTATTTGTTACTATGTATCATGCTGATACTACACAACAGAAATCTGCAGGGAGAAGCAGTCCATGATAAAATTCCAGCATAAATTTCATAGAGGACAGTGATTTCTCTGTATTAATAAAATTATAAGATGCCACCTTCACCTCCTCGCCTCTTCTTTCTAGTATTTCCTCACTATCCTCTTCTACTGATATAAAAACTAGCCATTTGTAAACTTTTTCAAAGGAAATTAACATTACTAGATTTCAGTAGTACTACTTCCAGGTAACTAACAAAAATTAATCCCTAAGATACTGAAATAATACACAGGTATTTAATGAATTTTTCTACATCCCTCTTGTTTTTCTGTAAGAGAAAATTAGAGCCAAGATTATAGTTATTCAGGGTGAGGGGAAGAAAAAGAAGCAACTGCTCTTCAATNAGGTTGTTCAGCCTGGAAAAGAGAAGGCTTTGAGGGGATCTTATAGCAGCCTTTCAGTACCTAAAGGGGGATTACAAAATAGAAGGGGAGAGACTTTTCAGCTGGTGTAATTGTAATAGGACAAGGGGGAATGGTTACAAGCTGAAGGAGGGGAAATTTAGACTGGCGATTAGAAGGAAGTTCTTTACCCAGAGAGTGGTTAGGCACTGGCACAGGTTGCCCAAAGAGGTTGTGGATGCTCCATCCCTGGCAGTGTTCAAGGCCAGGCTGAATGTGGCCCTGAGCAACCTGGTCTAGTGTGTGGCATCCCTGCCCATGGCAGGGGGGTTGGAACTAGATGATCTTTAAGGTCCCTTTCCACCTGGCCATTCTATGACTCTATGATTACATGAAATTTCACCTTGAAATTACAGCACATGAGAACTGCCCTAGTGGAATGGCACTACACTTTTTACAGAATAGAAGCAGGTGGGCTACTAGTGTTTTCACAAGAGAATACAAAACTGCACTCACTCAGGCATTATGCTGCTTTCAGAAAGTTGTTTTCCTGAGGTTTTATTGAGCTGAATGAACTAGGATATCTCACAGACTGAGATAAACACTTCCATGCATCCAGCAATCAGACTCTGCAGCTAAGTCTTGAACAGAGCTTTTGCAAAAGGTCTCTTTATAAAAAGGCACATCATAAATATATCAATTTAATGCTATTATTACTTGTTAAATTGTAGTGTTTTCTTCAAGTAAATAAATACTGGTAGATGAATTATCATAGAATCATAGAATCATAGAATGGCTAGGTCAGAAGGGACCTCAAAGATCATCTAGTTCCACCCCCCCCGCCACAAGCAGGGATGCCAAAAACACTAGACCATGTTGCCCAGTGCCACATCCAGCCTGGCCTTGAACACTGCCAGGGATGGGGCAGCCACAACCTTTCTGGGCAACCTGTTCCAGTGCTTAATCACTCTCCTGGTAAAGAACCACCTCCCAATCTCCAGTCTAAACCTCCCCTCCTTCAACTTAAAACCATTCCCCCTGGTCCTATCACACTCTGATCTCCTAAAGATTCTCTGTCCCTCTGTCTTATAATCTCCCTTTAGGTACTGAAAGACTGCTATCAGATCCCCTCGAAGCCTTCTCTTCTCTAGGCTGAACAACCCCAACTCTCTCAGCCTATCCTCATAGGGGAGGTTTTCCAATCCCGTAATCATTTTTGTGGCCCTCCTCTGGACTCTCTCCAGCAGCTCCACATCCTTTCTATGCTGAGGACCCCAAAACTGGACACAATACTCCAGGTGGGGCCTCACCAGGGCAGAGTAGAGAGGCAGAATTACCTCCCTAGATCTGCTGGCCACACCTCTCCTAATGCAGCCCAGGATGCGATTGGCTCTCTGAGCCGCAAGTACACATTGCCGACTCATATCCATCTTTTCATCCACCATGACCCCCAAGTCCTTCTCTTCCTGGCTATGATCAATGAGTTCCTCACCCAATCTATAGTGGTACCTGGGATTTCTCCTGCCCAGATGCAGGACCTTACATTTAGACTTGTTAAACTTCATTTTGTTTTCTTGGGCCCACTCTTCAAGCCTGTCCAGGTCCCTCTGAATGGCATCTCGGCCTCCTGGCGTGTCAACCACACCCATCAGCTTGGTGTCATCTGCAAATTTGCTGAGGGTGCACTCCATACCCACGTCCAGGTCATTAATGAAAACATTAAAGAGCACCGGTCCCAAAACCGAGCCCTGAGGGACACCACTAGTCACCGCTCTCCACCCAGACATAGAGCCATTAACCACAACTCTCTGGTTGCATCCCTCCAGCCAATTCCTTATCCACCGAACGGTCCACCCATCAAACCCGTACCTCTGCAGTTTTGAGATGAGGATGTCATGAGGGACCATATCAAAGGCATATCAAATTAACAGGAAAACTTTCTAACAATATATACCTATGTGTCCATGTCAGGAAGACATCAGCACTATTCTTCAGGTAAGAAATAACCAATGACAATTTCTATACTGCCATGGCTCTGAGACTCTTCTCAGTTTTAAATTTCCTTTCCATTTGGAATGGAATCCCAGGACTTTTAGGAGAAGATGGGAGAGGATCAGGATCAAGCAAATCATTTACTACAGTGGGTTTAGGAAGACAAGATCTACAAGTTTCTATAAGACTTTTGTGGGTGATCTCATCAGCTGACAGAGGAGCTGGGTCCTTCTACAGGTGTGGTATAGACCTGTAAGTAGTTAATACAATGTACTTTCCACAGATATTCCAGCTCTCATTCTGTCTTACTAGTTTCAGAGATGTGACTTGCAGGAGCAAGGAAACCAGCAAATAGACAACTGTGATGGCTTGAAAGAGGAACACACACACACACAGCACCCCACTCCTCTGCCCCCTGAAGTCAGCAGCACCTGCTCACTCTTGTCCAGAGAGCTGCATAGGAAGCAACAAGCTACCAATGCAATTGGACTGCCCCCAAAATCTGCCACCTTCAAGGTAAGGGTAGTAGGAAAAGTATCTCTATTCCAGAAACACCTGTCACTTAAAAAGTGGTTACTTTGAGTACTTTGGAGGACATCAGAATGCAATGTTTAAAAATGTTCACTATTATTTTTTTCATGCTTTAAAGAAGGCAAAGCTTGTCCCATTCAGAACTCTAGAAGCAACTTTTCACTAAATTCTGCAAGGCATAACCATTCATCCTCCATGCAAAAGCCATTTAAAAATTCTATTAAAACAGTACATAAATAAATTTAAAAAAAAAAACAACAAAGTGAAGGCTAGATGAATATCAGAAATCAACTGGAAATGTATTAAAATATACTTGAGATATAGGTATACAGAGGAGATGAACATACAGTTCAAATTGGGAAGTAATAGTGAAGAATTCACTATCTCACTTCCACCTCTGACATGGAATTGTGATGTGGTCTTCCTCAAGTCAGCCATCCACGAGCTGACTTACGTCAGCTACAAAAACAAAAATCCCAACTCCATTAGGTATTAAAACTATCAATGTTTGAAACTACTTAGGCTTGATAGGCAGATTTTTCCTCTATAGAAAACACTTGAACACATCAAAAACCTGTAACAGAAACCTAACTAGATATGCAAGTATGTAGAAAATACAGGAGGCCTTTACTTTCCTGCTTGACACACAAGCTGTAAGGGACAGTATTTAGATTATAGCTACTCGTGGAATGCAGCTACCTGTAAAAAAGCAGCCAGAGGAAGGCCCAAACACTACAGTCTGAGAGTAAGGAAACTGGAGGATTTTACTGATGAGTCTGGAATTCTGAAATAGTTTAGCAGACAAGCTTTAAAGAAACCAATGTACCAATGTAATGTTGCATTACATTAGTAATTAGTTCTATTCAACTTTTATAACCATGGGGAAAAACTGTTAAAGGAAACTTTAAAGTGATTTTCTTCACAATCACTTTAATCCAGACTTTTATTTAAAAAAGTGTTAGTATAGTTTCAACATTTCTATGTCAGCAAATAGCTCTAAGTATACTCTACAGAAGCAGGTGTTCTTAACAGGTCAGAATGAAAATGGAAAAAAAAAACCTTGTTCCTCCTTTCATTATATTCTGAAGACTGTTTTTAAAGCAATAAAGATGCAATTACGGCAGAAAAAAAGTCTTAGTAAAAACAAAAAAACCCAAAAGCTCCACACATGATGCAACCTGATGCAATACAGTCCAAACTCCAGTAACCATAATAATTTATCCCAGGAAAAAATCAACAAAATTGTACTATTTTCAAATGTCACAAATCAGGACTTGTGTGCAACTCTCTTAAAGCCAACTGATAAACCACCTCACTTCCAAAACTCTACTTTTATGACCAGGATTATCATGGGGTCACAGTGACTGCACAGAACCTGACACACTAAATTCCAGAACAGGACTAGAAACTACCTGCTGATGTGAACCACAGAATACAACCATGAAGATGAAATAATAGATAGGTTCCTGGATCTCAGTGTCAGTATCCCAAGAGCTGCCTGGCATTTGACATTGCCAGAAACAAACAAGCAGAGATCTTGAACATTCCTCCCTGTAGGAGAAGCCAAGATGAAGCAAGTTTTAGAAATACAGAAATGTGGTTACCGACAAAAGCACAGCACCCTAAAATGCCACAGTGACCACTGTTACATCCTGCAGTGCCCCAGCTCAATGCCAAGGAGCATAAATGCACCATAAAATACAGCCCTAACAGCACAACAGGGAAAGAACTGGAACATTTTTGTTTCTTGTTTCTTTTTTTGTTAGAAGAATCCCAACAGAGTCTTGCATCACATCATACTTCACAGCCAATACAATGGTAAGGCAACAATCAACTAGAAGCTTAGGCATTACCCAGATGTCACCAACCAGTCCTCTGTGCTCCACATCTTGACAAATGTCACCAGATATGCAGACAATACTTAAAATGTCTTTAGTTATTTAAGCAAAAAAAATGACATTTCTCTATGCCACTATAAGCACTAAAAAATGCTAGTACATACTCCTGCTCTTTATACAGTATTATCATTGTCTCTTAGCTGGAAATCCAAATTATTATTAAGGTAGCAAAAGTATGGATGGCTAGTAGTTTTCCTACTTCTTCCCCTGAGATTTTTACAGCTATTAGGCCTTGTGTCCTTCGGAATCAGAATGGAAGGATAAGAAAAGATTTAAAATTCTAGTGTTATGAAGGTGCTCTCTCAGCCCCCACAGAAGTCAAATATGGAACAATGACACATTTATTACACTTCTTGGCTTGTGAATTTGCAGTGTGTACCTACCCAACCTCTTTACGCAGACAGGCAGTGGTAATACAGAATATTTGCTAATGTAAGTAAAACAAATCACAGCAGTCATGCTGATGAATGTAGTCAAATCAGTTACCAAGCAGACCAGGGTTTCAGATACTGACAGAGAAGAAAAACACAAGACATCAGATCAGTAGTTAGTACAGGAGTGTTATAGAGAACCATGGAGTGAATCTTAATCCAATTGCCATGAGAGAACAGCCAAAAGAGAGAGATTATATCTATCACCAGAAAGACTCTAGACATAGCAAAGAGAAACATCCACTGGTGCAACAGATGCAGCATGCCATCATGGACTGCATTGCTGCAATCACGAGTAGAGCTCAGTACTTAGGCATGTAGTGCATTCCCCTGAAGCCATCATCATTTACCCCTGGCAGAAGTTCACTCACTGCTTGCCTGCATTGCAAATGTTTGAGAACATCCCCTACAAGAGAGAAGTATGAATAGCAGAACACTGGCCATAACAAGGGCTGAGGGAAGGAACATCACCTTCAGGGAGTTATGCTATTTTGGTCTTCCTCTGTTGCCTTATCCCCTACTGCTGCAAAAAAGACCAGGGTAGATGGTATGCTTGAACTTGCCCAATACTGGAGCTTCCCAATGGCTTTTCTTCAAGAACATCTGTCTTTAGGGTCTTGCAGGCAGAGTGCTGCAGGATTATCTTCCAAGTCTTATTCCTATGCACCTTTAAAACCCCAGGTTTTAAGCTACAATCTTTCGTTTTGTACTTTTTTGTAGTTCAAAAGCTTATTGTCCATTTAATCCAGAAAAATAAAGAAACTAATTGAAGGGAGACTTCCATGTGAGTTAACCTAGGAGTGTGCACATCAAGCAAGCCAACAGGACCTAGGTTGGTGACAAATTAATGTTTCTTTTCAGAATAGACACATTTCAAGCAGGCACACACAAATGATACTGACCATAAAATAGAGCCTGTGGCAATGCTCTTCTCAAGGAGATCCTGACATACAAATACAGATAGGAGTAAAAAAAATCAAAACCACATAGGAATCCACATGATAAATGTTTCTTTCAGTGAAGCAAGTATGCAAACAGGCTCCAGCAGATATATGCACTAGAAACTTCTGCAGCCTCAGAGATTTTCTTTAAAGTGAGGGAGTCAATGCATGCCAACAGATATGCTTGGTTTTTGTTGATGCAAAATAGGGCAGGGCTCCAGTTATGCCAGTCTTGTTACATCATATAACTCTCCCCAAAATCACCTTAAGGTGGGTTATGTTCTTCAGAGGAGACTGGTTCTGGTATCTTGCTGATAAGTGGTGTCATTTGCTTCATTCTAAGCAAGTGTCTTCTTGAGATTTATTTGGAAGTATGACTCTTCTTGGCAGTTATTAGTCATACAAGGCAAAGTTATTTAGCATACAAGAGAAGGTGATGAGCTCCATCCAAAAACTTCCCTTGTGGACTTTCAAAAAAGAACATTCACACTATCTTAAGCATTTTTACACTATTAGCTTACGTGCTTTGTATGAAAAACAAATGCTAAATGTGGTGCCTTACACCAAGTGGTATGGTGAATAGATATGCCATACAATATTCCTATCATTACTAAATGAATCTCTATTGTATCCAGGAAGCTAGTAGAGGTCTTATATGGCTTTTATTAATAGAACTGTGATCTCTGTGGAATGCCAGTTGAGAAAATGCCTCATGCCTATCTTCCCTACCTAACAACTGTTGCTGAGTGACATTATCAATTGCAACTTGTTAGAATAAAATAATAGGAAAACTTTGCTGTAATCATTCACTACAGTTCAAAATGTAACCAAGCTTTCCAAACTGCAGATCTCTAACTGTGACACATAGCATTATTTTCCAGTTGTATTTAGCAGACTGGTTTCTTGGGTCCACTCAAGCAGCACTCAGTGTACAAGTAGAAGGAGGAAACAGAAGGCCTCATACTATTTACAAGCTTTGTAATCCTCAAAGGAGATGGAGACTCTAGTCTAGAACTACCACATTCCCATGGATGGCTTAATTTAGGGTAACTAGGAATATCTAATGTACTAAGTCTGGCCAAGGCAGATACAGCAAAGACAGGTAGCTTAGAACTTGCTATGTTCATTCAAGAGTAGACTTCTTTATATATAAATACACTTAGAAGAAATCATGGCATATTTATCTCTCCAGTTCTGCAAAACTGAACAGCATAATTTATTTTGAGAAGCTATACTCAAATACTACAAATTCTGCTTTCAAATAACTTTCAAATATTATTTTAAAAGAGTAGTTATGCAGAAAGTTGTATTCTATCCAGCTTTTGCAAAGAGCATTGACATAATAAAAACATAGTACATTAAGAAAAAAAAATTATGTTGTCAGAACTACTTAGCTTGTGCATCAGATCCCAGGTATCTGTACAAGTACATGACTAATTTTTTTGTTACTCATGCTTAACTTCTGTAAATTTATTCTTTCAGAACAAAGTTCCTCCATATCACCTTCTGCTTGCAGCTAAAAGCATTTTGACAGTTACTAAGTATCAGGTTTAATTTTGATAAAATAGATTCTTTTTGCCTTATAAAAAGTTTATGAATGGGAACTATAACTCCCTCTAGAAAGTTGTCTTATCAAGGTATGGACACTTCCATACAAACCAAATTCTTACCCATATTTGTCAGCAGAGTTTATACCTTACAGACTCAAATCACATGACAATGAATTAACTCTTAAGATTTGATACACACACTTGGCTTGTATACCCAGAGAACTTCCATGATATAACCAGCTCATTGGTATAGTCAGAAGAGTTTAAAGGTTGCTTTTGATCCTGAATTATTAACTCTTCACAGGTCTGGAAATACAGGGAGAGAAGAAATCTTAGTGTGTACATCACTGTCCTTGCAGATAGCCTACTAAGGAGCTAATTATACCCAAAGTTGATCTGCAATGAAGTTCATTTTTGTAGGTCAGTTTGTAGGGCAAGGAATTTTAAATGTAATACACATATGTGCTATGACTTTTTCCATATAGAAGGAAATTAATCCAATGTTTGTAAATTCTCTAGCACGTCAACACGATAAAAAAAGTTAAGCACCATTACTTATTTACAACCCAACTATAGCCTCCGATTGCAAAGCACTCAGTTGCTCTAGACAACTGATCCCTACCTTTCAGTTTAATGGGACAAGTATATGTATATGAGTGTTTACAAAATCAGTGTCAAAGTTAAAAATAATCCAGTAAATGGGACCTTTCTAACAGAATGGATCTCTTTTTCATTTAATTCTTTTATGGTAATAATACCACTAAATTCACTGAAAAAAAAAAGACTTCCTTTTTGATAGTTTATTAATCCTGCAGCATTCTGTCTTGCATTTGGTGCTGTTCAGGGTGATGCATTTTCATCTTTTGCATGGCCAGCTACTAGAATGCTCAACATACATTTATTTAGATGTAATCGTTCAGATATCAATGAATGACCAAACTAAAGTCCCCTGGATTCAGCAATAGATAATATTGTAGAGACTATTTTACTTTCCAACATGATGTGTGTTACTCTCTTCCCTCTAGTTCTTCCCAGCCTTTTTTCTTTCTTACTCTAATTTTGTGTCAGTCTTTCCAGAATAAGCTGTCTTAGAACTAGCCAGCAGTTTCTGGCCAAAAAAACTTAATTTCAAGGGAGGGCTACTACACCCCCTGCAACTATCTCTGCTAGTGGGATTGATAATCAGTCCCTTCCATCCTACTGTGCTGAATACACATACATACACACACCCCCACAAACATATATATCTGTCACACACGAACACACGTGTAGTAGTTCAAATGATGTGATTACCATACTCAGACAAAAAAATCCTGGGTTTCAGATAAATTGTGCAAAGAACACATAATATAAATACACCTTAAGTAAGCTTTCTGAAAAGCAAGCTAATTCCTGCTTTGGGATGTAAGCTGGTTTGCAAGTTTAAGTACAAACACAACAAATCTCAAACTTTTGTCCCAACACTGAAGACTGTAAAGATATTTACATTTTAAACTGTTTCTGGCTTGTTTCTACAGTTTGCCTCTTTGCATTTAACTTGTGTTGTTTATTTACAGCACTTTGTGATGAGTGGTAAAGGTGCTAAAAAGCAAGACAAGTCTTCCTGTTCCATCACCTAACTCAAACTTGGTATCATCCCAGAATACAAGGAAAAACAAAGCCAAGTGAGGCAGCAGAGATCCCAAGCTGAGCTAAAACATAGCTCTGTCATGCACTATGATACCACAATCAAAGAGAGAGTTCTGTGTAACCCAGAAAAAGAAGTAAAGGATAAGGGTACTGGTTCACCACAGGTAAGCTTGGGGCAACAGTTGTGCCCAGCTCTGCCAAAGCTCTGCTTTAGCAAACAGAAAATGGAATTTTCACACAAGCTTTCAACCCACTAAAATCAGATAGGTTTCCACACAGATACCCAAAAGCTCACCCTGACAAAGAGTAGGTTTCCTGGTACATGCCAAAACACTAATTCAAAGTACAGAAAGGACTATATCTTCTCAAAGAAATTATTTTAAGAAAATTTTATATTAATCAAGAAATATCTAGACCAGTTTCACTAAAGCATTGCAAAATAATCACATGTCAAATACAGACAATTTCCACCACAAATGTGTAAGATGGGGAAACTTAGAAGCAATTTGGAAAATTGTCTTAGATTAAGAAGTATTTGGCAATCTTAAGTACAGCTGTGTTAAATATAGGCCTCTCTCCTAATAGGACATGGGCTGTAATACTTCAGTTTTATTCTGAACTTAAAAACCTGAAAAAAAATGGGAGGGGGGAAAAAAAAGCTTAAACAATGTAACAGCACTTCTGCAGAAAAAATAAAAAGACCCACTCACACATATAATTTCACAAAGTGAGTATAAATGAGGCTAGCAGATAAATAATTAATTACCTGGGGGAAAAAAAATAATAGAACCTCCAAACAATAGCGATAAGATAGTAAATACAAATATACCTTGTCCTTGAGGAACTCCATAAAATTCAGCAGCTATCCTTGCTGCTTCCTTACGGTTTCCTTTCACAATGTAGAAATGACTAAGTATAGCGAGGCTGATCTTCACAAAAAGTTTAAAACAGAAAAGGGAAAGTATAGTAAAGTAGACATTGGATAGCTGCTGGGCAAAAGGGCGACTTTCTTCTATGACAGTCATTGCTGCAGCAAAATCTCTCTCAGGGTTTGGGTAGGGATCTCAAATGTGTTGATAAGATCATATGGCTCCAGACAGCACTCTTGGGAACAACTGGTCCTGAGGAAAGAAAATATCAGCTGGTCATGATGCTTGCTGCTCAAAATATGATGATTATTTATACTGTACATAGTATTGAGTTCACTACCACTCCTGCTAGCCTGGTGATATTTAAGTGGGATGGAATATAACAGACACAGGTTCCAAGACCCTGGATTGTGTTTGGTCCACTTAAAAGGTCTGTTTCATTCCAAACTCTGCATTTCTAATTCATATATTTAACCCATTAATATATGTTTAAAAACACACTGTCAAAAGTATTACTACTAAGAACTACAATTTCACATACTGAACTCAGTAACTCAGGTAATCAGTTTGTGCTAAAAAAAGTTCTCCTGCTTCTTAAGTACAATTTTTCTTTTGAGTTTTCATTTTATGTTAGACTACTATTTTTATGTTACAAAACCACATCAGTAAATACTTGAGATAAAGAAAAAGAAAAGGAGGATTTCTTTACAAAGAAAAAGAGATTTAATATGTATCAGTTTTGACAGTCTCATATTATTTTGTTCAGGCTGAATGAAAATATCTAGTATACACAGCATATAGCATTATACAAAAAACAGCATACAGAGCAGACTGTAAAAATCAAACTCCTAGATATTTTTATAAATAAGATCTCAGAGAATATAAAATTCATTAAAATGTAATTAAAATCAAACAAATGCAATGGTAAATATACAACATGGAAATTTTTTAATACTTACAATACACATTTCATGCTGCATCGTATTATTGTAAACCTATGACACAACAGGATTTATTTCTTGGCCAGATGTTTTAAGAACTAATTTGTTTATATACTGTAAAACTATTACTCATAGTCACCAGCAGTTACACACAAATTGTTCCATAAGTGTAAGTAATTGCTGAGTAAATAACGGTGTCACAATGTGATACAAACTAAGGACAGAACTATATTGCTAAGTAAGCTATAACCCTAAAATAAAGAATCTTGGCAGCATAGGAAAGGGTGCTGTTCTAAACTTTTATTTGTTTAAAATAGTCTATCCACTTGAACTGAAACACCCTTTCTATTCTACTCTGGATTCTCTTGTTTCATGGTCAGAAAAAAAGCATTTTAGAATGCTGGCAACTGTCCATGGGGAGTGGAAGGTATGATCCAAATGCATCCACAGATTCCCCTGACTTCAATGGACTGCACAGTAGACATTAAGGATACAACACAAAATTGTATTTCTGAAAGGAGAGTGGCAAAATAAAGAACCTCTTATTATCTGGCTCCAGGAGTAATTTATTAGGGTAAGAAACTAGAATGTTTTCTGGAAAATACATTCAAATTAACCTATATAAATGAAGAAAAGATAGTGATAAAAGGAAATGTGCTTGGAAATAAATATCAAGATTTATAACAGACAGGAACTGAATTGTGCTTATCTTAAGAGAAACAGACATTGTCTTTTTCTTTAAAAAAAAATTAACCCACATAAAATCAAAATACTAACTAGAAAAAGCAATTAAACAGCAGTTTAAACTGTAAACTGTAAGAGTCTGTGAAAAAAAATATAAACATTTTCTCCTAAATTTCATTTATAGACATTTTCTCATCCAGCCAGAACAGGAACTGCTCTCCTGATACCATAGTTAGAAACAGAAGTGAGTACTTAAAATGCCAAATGAAAATCCCTTCTTATATTTGGGACATTGTTATCTGACACTGAATTGAGGTGTCATGTTTTCCATAAGGATAAAGAGGCATTATGTTCTGAGCCACCGTTGCCAATTTCCGTTTCAACCATTAATAAAAATTATATTTTCCTTAATAACACATCCAGTATTGGATTTTCTTACTTTTTCCATATTTCTACTTGTTTTATTAAGCTTAACTCAATCAGTCCACAGAATTCCTCACACATCTTAAGTACCTGTATTACAAATTTACCATGCAGAATAAAGAATAATCATAATTATCTCATGGAAAATATTTTTCTTCTTCATAGTGTTTTACCTGACCCTTTTTTTTCCTGATTCCATGTTGTGCCATCGAGTAACTGTGCTTCTCCATTTGGACATCTCCCATGTTTTGTTAATTAACAAAACAATTTATGTAGAGACAATACTCCAAATAGCAAGTACTATAAATAACAGCTGAAGTTAACAGCAGCACTCAGAGTTAATCATCCCCTTACAGCGATTCCTGCTTCTTCTAACTGCACTTAGAACTGAAATTTCTCAGTTGTTAGGTCTTCTTCTCTAGATGGAATTTTTCTGTAAAAGGTCAACAAAAATATTTTCAAAAATAAGGCTGTGGTTGCATATAATATTTTGTAAGCAATCTTTAAAAAATCCTCACTGACTTGTAAAACTTCTGCTTTTAGAAACAACATGAAAACCAAGCAGGAGGATTATTCCTGTATCAAAGCTGGTCTTCTCTCAAAATTTTTCCTCCTTTACCTATAAACTATGTACAAATGAAAGAAATTACAAGATTTGAGAATTTCAGTTCACACAAGCTGGCAAAATTACTCTTCTAATGACATTTCTCCTTCTTTAAAGATCTGTAATGCCGATGTGCCAGCTTAACTGGAAACTCTCCCAACTGCACAGAACGAGTTAGTTTATCCTAACCTAAGGCTCTATGGTACTAAAAAGCTCCTCAGAAACTGTCATTACAGCTTGCTGGCAACCTCACACTAGCAGGCACCCAGTGATGAAAACAGAACAACTGTTGAGATGTTAACGCTCACACGGCATTTTGGAAGAATCAACAATGTGAATACTGAGACTTGAACACAAAATAGTTGAGAGCAAGTCCATGTAGACTAGGAGAATCTAGGAACAGAACGCTACAAATCAGAAAGCAAAAGCATACGTAAATTATAAGTCAATCTGATGCCATGAGAGTGTAAAAAAATGGNCAGACTAGGAGAACCAGGAACAGAAAGCTACAAATATTGTAATGGAAATCAGAAAGCAAAAGCATAAGTAAATTATAAGCCAATCTGATGCCATGAGAGTGTAAAAAAATGGCATGTTAAGTCTTCATGTTGCATGGCAACATGAAGCGATTGGAGTGTGCTCTGGCAGCAGTGCAGAATACCAAGAGCTTCCAAATAGAAATGCATCAGCAATACATAATAATATACAACATTATAAAAATATCAAAGCACTTGAAAAGAGCACTGGCTTAATCTGGACATTCACATTTCCAGTATAGCTTTGACTTTTGGGAATTAAATTCTCTCTCCCATTTCCTCATTTCTGAAATGGGTTTAAAAGGAACACTGAAGAGGAGCATTCTGAAGATGACTTCATTGCTATTAACAAAATACTCAGATATTCAGGTGAAAAATATTGAAACTAATCAGGTATCTAATATTCTATTACAGTATTTGGATAACAAATTTAAATAAAATGAAATATTGAATATTCATTCACTTAATGGCTACAGAACGTGTGGCATGTAAAATTCCTATAATATTTAAGGTTTTATCATAGCACACAGCAAAGTGGCACCAACCCACACTGCAGGTAAACAGTATCAGGGGCTTTGTTTTGTTTTAAGAACGTAGTAATACTGTGACAGGTAAGGATCCTCCCAGCTTCACATACTAGTATATTCCCAGCAAATAAAACAACAATGTAATCATTTCTCTGGTATGCTTTCCCTATTCCTAGCAATTAACTATTTTAATTTTAAAACCATTGTAAAAACTTCAAATGCTGCAACTTATGGTCTTAAGTTCCCTTTGAATGTAGTTTGAGCACTTATCACTTCTAGAGAACATAACTAGTATATTCAAGATGGCAATACTGCCATTTATAATGACTATAAAAGTGGTTAATTTCCAACTCCAGTGCTCAGACAAAGTAGCCTGCCCTTTAATGCCTTACTGCGTAATGGCCAAGTGCAGCGTCTGTTTATACAAATTCAAACTGTTTGTGAAATCTAGTGCAATTTACCCACAACCTTTAACTTTATACCCTTTTTCTTCAAACTTCTGCCAGGTTTTCTGTTTGCTTGTCTTCTTACTCTCCATGTTTTGTAGATCCAAAGCAAAAAAGTGGAGGTGAGAAGGTTAGAAAAAAACATCCTTCAGTGCAGTCCAGAAAGAATACTTCTCTTAGCTACAGTCAGTAGTAAAAATGGCCCACCTAGAAGAGGTGCTAAATGAAAGGGGTCTGTTGCAATAGAGACAAAAATTCCCCAAGTTGCTTATGGCCACATTTATTTTAATCTTCATCTGCATACCCAGAGTTGCCTAAAGAAGCTGTGTTGCTACTATCTCTTAGAGAGTTAACATTGCAATAATTAATAAAGATAAAATCAATAAAGGATTTAGACATCTATAGTAAAATTTAGGAAGTATATACATGACCCTAGACCAACAAAAGTTATATATACAGTCCTCATCTAACTAGACAGGTGTCAAAGATGCGACAGGCACCTAAACTTTCACCTGTAAAATTAGTTAGAACCTTAAGCCCTAAGAAAACTATAGAATTAGATCCACATTAGAACCAGTATGACTTCAGTGGAAAAACAAAGAACTCAAAGCAATCTCTGTTGATGATCAATGTTAACACTTGCCATTTTGTTTATAGATGGTTAAAGGAATCACTCACCAACATCAGAGTAGAAACATCTGAACTAAAGAAAGCAAGCTACTCTCTCTCAGAAGACTACTCTAACCATCACCTGCTGACTGCAATCAATACAGCTGAACTCCAGATACCATAAAAAAGAAATGCATAAGATCACAATTCTAAATTCAGATAATTCTGGAGAAGAACAGAAGGGAGAATTCTGTGTTTCAGACATGCTTCTAATGCCATCTCTGCATTTTGTTTAATTAATCTGAAATGAAAAACTATGACATTTCTTGAACTAAAAACCAGTGTGAGCACTGCCATGCCCTAGATGTCCTGCTGGTCTGGGCTCAAGTACATTGCTTAGGCAGTTATTTAATGATTCTACTAAAATAAATCCAAAACCATATGAGCATCAGCCATATTTATTCATCTTAAAAACACATGCTGACCCATTTCACAGGGAGGTTTGCTGTCTCCCTGGGGCACAGGTTAGGGATGTAGCAGACAAACTTCCCGCCCTGGTAAAGTCCTCTGATTATTACCCATTGTTAGTTTTTCAGGTGGGCAGTGATGAGGTTTCTAGAAGAAACCCTAAATCAATCAAAAGAGATTTTAAAGCCTTGAGGCAGCAGCTTAAGGGATCAGGAGCACAAGTTATTTTCTCCTCTGTCCCTTCAATGGCAGCCACCAATGAGGAGATGCACAGGAAGAGATATCAGGTGAACTCATGGTTCTGGGACTGGTGCTACAGACAGGGTTTTGGGTTTTTCAATCATAGGCTGGTATATGAGATGCCTGGCCTGCAGGTGGCAGGTGGGATGCGCTGTCCCAGAGGGGGAAAGGGTTTTTAGGGCAGGAGTTAGCAGGGCTCATTGACAGGGCTTTAAACTAGGTATGAAGGGGGCAGGGGACACAACTGCGGTTGTTAAGAATAAGTCCAGGGAAAGCATATCAGGGCCCATAGGATGGTGGACTAGCGAGGAACCTTCCTCTNATGGGACTGACCAGTCCCATGATGAGGCTGCTCAGGAGGGCTGTGGAGTCTCCTTCTCTGGAGACATTCAAGAGCTGCCTGGACGAATTCCTGTGTGACCTCATCTAGGTGATCCTGCTCTGGCAGGGGGGTTGCACTAGATGATCTTTCTAGGTTTCTTCCAACCCCTAACATTCTGTGATTCTGTGAACTGCAAGGAATGTACCAGAGGTACCTTCACACCCTACCTTTAATAATGGGCTAAACAGAGATGTTCTACAGATACTTAGACTGGGTGAAAACACAGAGCATTAGTATGATCTTTCTGCTCTTCCATTTCCTCACTTTCATCAGCAAGGTTTTTTAATTCCCTAAATCACAGACCCAACTCTCAGTTACAGGGGAGAAAAGAAAAAGCACCATCATTACAGAACATATGTATGGATTGACAGTCCACACCTCTCCCTATTCCTTCAGTCACCAGAAGCTTTCCGCCTTTTTAGATCCTTATATGTGAGCTCCTGATCCTACTCCTCATAGAATACTTGGAACAGCGGTAGAATCTGACAGCTGGGAAGAGGCAGTTAAATATAACTGAACCACTACTGACACCTGTTGTCCGCTCCCACAAATGTGTGTTAATCAGGCCTCGTGTCCCTAATACAGTAAAATATGGAAAAAACCAATTGTACAGAATCTCTATCCCCTCAGTTTGCAGGTTCATAATGTTGCATAATGTTGCAAGAGGGAGCAGGAATGGGGCCTAGGAGGAGGAGACAGAAATCACCTCACTACATAAGCTAAGCTTTGGTTGTGTCAATTTGAAGTGAAATTTCATCCCGCCAACAGTGTGGCATCACAGAGCCATCTGGTAATGAAAAGGATTCCAGTGACATGTCCAGCTACTAAGTGTTTCTAGACAAGATGATTTACATACTGAGTGTGTATGTAACAAAGTAGACATGAATGGGAACATCCTATAGGAATCAAGGTAGTGAATGGCAAGGCAAGACACCAGTGATAGCAAGATATATATATATCAAGAGAAAAAAACATGCCATCTCAAATGTTATTTACATCTTGCTATGAGCAATGAGACTGGTGAAGGGGCTGGAGGGGAAGCCATATGAGGAAAGACTGAGGCAACTGGGACTATTCAGCCTGAAGAAGAGGAGACTCAGAGGTGACCTTATTGCCCTCTACAACTACCTGAAGGGAAGTTGTAGTCAGGTAGGGGTTGGGCTCTTCTCCTTGGCAGCTAGTGACAGGACAAGAGGCCATGGCTTGAAGCTGCAGCAGGGGAGGGTTAGACTGGACATTAGGAAGCACTTCCTCATGCAGAGGGTGATTGGGCTCTGGAATAGGCTGCCCAGGGAGGTGGTGGAGTCACCATCCCTGGAGGTGTTTAAAAAAAGATTGGATGTGGCACTGAGTGGCATGGGTTAGATGTTGGGTGTACAGGGTCATAGGCTGCACTTGGTGATCCTGGGGGTCTTTTCCAGTCTTGGTGATTCTGTGATTCTGTGATAAATGCAAAAAATCCAGCAGAACTACAAATACCAACTTCCCTCTAAAAAGCAATGCCTTAAGAAACATAGGAAGAGGCAAACAATTCCCCAAAACTCATCCAAACATAACAATTTTTTCTTTTTCCCTCAAAGTTATTAAGTAAGTAGGACAAGCTACACATGCCTTCTCCTCAGGTGTTTTTCCTTCTATAAACCAGACTGACACATACGCACTGTCTAAGGTCTCTTAGGGAAGTCAGTCACCTTTAATATGCGACAACCAAACTGCGCAACGCATTTCCCTCTCCAAACTCCCAAGTGTCAGAGGCGCCTGAGAAGGTGCAGATCTCAAAAGCATCGCGGCGCAAAACTAAAGACCAACCGGTAAGATCAGACCCAGGAGGCAGGAAAGGAACCGCCACGAAGCAGATAACCCTACCGGCCGGAAATGGCAGAGTGCCGTCAGTAGCGCGTGCCCCTAAGCAACGGCCACGAAGCAGCTACCCCTGCCGGCCAGAAACGGCAGAGTGCCGTCAGTGGCGCGTGCCCCGCCCCGCCCCGCCTGGGCGGGCCCCCGGAGAAGCCGCGCCCCTCCTCGCCAGCGCGAGGCACCCTTCAATCACTTCCTGCCGTTTCCAACTGCCCCCAGGATTGTTGGAACGGTTCCCACTTTCTGAGCGGCCGCCGGACCGAGTGGCAGGATGAACACCGTGTTGTCCCGAGCCAACTCGCTCTTCGCCTTTTCTTTGAGCGTGATGGCGGCGCTCACCTTCGGCTGTTTCATCACCACCGCCTTGAAGGAGCGGAGCGTGCCCGTCAGCATCGCCGTGTCCCGGGTCACCCTGTGAGTGTGGGCTGAAGGAGGGAGAGAGTGGCGGAGGAGGGCAAGGCCGGGCCGGGCCGGGCCGGGTGGTGGCTGCCTGCTGGGGAGGAGAAGGGTTTGTATGGGAACTGCTGCTCTTCCCCGGCTATCCGCCGAAGAGCCACTGCGGGGCGGGTAACGGCCGGGACGATTGAGGGGACGTTAATGCCCGGCTGCGGGACAGCGCAGACGCGAGCGGAGACCTGCCGCCACGGGAGCTCTTCTCCGCCGCCGCTCCACCGGCTGCATCGACCGAGGCCGCAGGGATCTCCGCTTCCTGCTCGCCCCCTCCCTCGCTTGCTGCCTGGGCCAATGAGGGCGCCCCACGACACCACTCCGCCGCCTTACGGCCCGGTCGGGCGGGAGCCGGGGTGGTGCCTTCTGCCTTGGGCGTTTCGTTGCTGGTGGAAGTGCTAGTGAGGGCTGGTGCGTTAAAGCAGGTTTGCTTGCAAAGACCAGTCGCTTTCTCTGTAAGGGGACGGTGACATACAAGCGGCTCGACCCAACTGCTTTTGACAATACTGGGCGTGCGAGGATCTAAATGAACATACGGTTTATCTCCCTAGTGCTTTTATTTTATTTTTTTTTTTAAATTAGTAGATCCCTTAGGTTTTTCTGCTGGTAACATATTTTCCTTTTGTTTGCATGCAATGTGACAGTAGACCGAGTGGAATGGTGAATTGAAGCAAGACAGTGTGGGCTAAACGGGGGTTGTCAGGGGGGAACATGGCTATCAGTAACCCAAGAAGACTACTGTTAAGTTTGTAGCCGTGTTAGCTTATCATTGTGTAAGAGTCAGCAAGCTTGAAAAAACAGCCTGTTCGACCACTGAGTATGCAAAGATGAGGTGAGACTTGCTTTGCATTACAGCTAGAGAGATAAGGAAGCAAGAATGAAAAGTTCACCCAAAGGACATTGTGAGGAAGACCACAGTTAGGAAGTAAAAGACCACCAGAGGTCTTTTGAGCCCCCAAAAGTGGATTATTACTTTGTGAATCCATGTGAAAACGTGCTGTATCTCTGTTATTTTCCAGTTTCTGTTTCTAACATGGTTTAGCGTGGCAATGTCAGATACACCTCCAAAAACAGATTTGTAATAAAGTCTTCCAAAACAATATTTTTTCATAGTGTAGAAGAAAATAACCTTTTTTTTTTTTTCTTTTTAATACTGCTACTTAAATACATTCCAGTGAGAAATTTTATAAGCAGTGTGAACAATAAGATCTATTTTACCAGAATGGCTGGAGTGTCTTGTATGAGACTGAGCACTAGAGGCTTTTTTTTAGTGGAAAGTTGAGAAATAATATTGAAAATGGTTGCCAGCAAGCAGTTATGCTGCTGGTGTTCTAATCAGCTTTATATATTTGGGAATGGCTAACATATTTTACTAAAATTAAATGTAGTGCAGTTTAGGTACAGATAGATGAAGATTTTTGTTAATAGGAAAAAACTATAAGCTATTTGTATAACTTAGACTGCTGTGGTGGCAAGGCCTGTCATTCAAAATAGAGGTTCTCTACTTCCTGGAAGGCGGGTTTTATTTTGTAATTCTGATTATATTTTAGCCAAAAGTATTTCAAGGAAGGTACAGAAGTAAGAATAATTTATGTAATGTGTGAAAGAGAAATAATGAGAAAGGATGATCTTGTGTTTTGTTTTTTGTTTTAGAAAAAATCTCGAAGATTTCTCTGGACCCAAAGACAGAAGTGATTTTGGATTCATCATATTTGACATTACAGCAGATATCCTTAATGGAAAAAATTATTTGTGAACATTTTGAAAAAAGAACATCTTGACATCTATTTTTGTTTCCTTATAATCTTCAGATACTCAAGACTTGAGGAAAACTAGCAATTTGTCTTAAAATATAAATGTAAAGCAGCGAAAAAGTAGTATTTTACATAGCTAGGGCAGTAAAGTAGAACTTAGATTAGGTAGATCACACAAGGCAAGCTGTTTTCTTTCTTTTTAATGCCTGTTTTTAAAATCAGGCTTTAGTGAAGTGCACTGTATCTAATAATGGGCAGTGCAGTTTAACATCTGGATGACGTTGCCATTCATTGACCATTTGAGGTATGAATTAGTCACAGAGTTTGTATAACACACTATTTTGACTGTCATACTGAATCTAGAAACTGATGCACCTTTCCAGCTTGTTTTGTTGTGAGGCTTTTGAAGTTCTGGCCACATAATAGAACAAAAAGACATTGCATCCTTCACTTGCTCAAATGTTAAAAACTATCAAATGTTTAACATGTAATAGTATAAAATTCCTTGGGAAGCATACAAGGTACTATGAATTTATCACCAATTTTTGTTATATATTATTTAATGCTGTTCTATCTTTGTCCACAGTTGGGTACCAGGGATCTTTGAGACTATAAGTAATGGCTTTGAATGTATTTGCTGAAGAATTCGGTCTTGCCTTTTCTGCTTAAGGTTTTGTAATAGACTGTGTAGCAGTAGATTATGGTTACTAGCTTGCAGTGTCAAATACAGAACTCTTAAATCATTAGAGGAAATAAATAGCTGTTAGATTTCTTAAATGCTAAAAAAAAAACAGAACCAAAAAAAACCCCAATTATGTCGCTTTAATGTGATTAAAATATATGTTAGAACTCCTGGAAGTGCTCTGATTTATACATAAGATGAGGTATGGTGAAAGGTAAAAACTCAGTGTAATTATCATAGCCTATTTAGATCTAGTAAAAATAAAGCAAGGCTATGTAAGTAGAGTATGGTATTTTTCTTAACTCACTCACATCTGCAGAGTGTGTTTGACTGGAATGTTAAACAATTATTTCTATTTTTGACTGCAGAATATTCAACAAAAAACAATGTAAGTATTAAAAAGAGTTAAAGCAATTACCTGTTTACCTGTTTACTGTTTTTACTGGCCTTTATAATTGTTATTTTCTTCACAGTTTTAAGTACAGGGTGGGAAATTCACTCTCAGAAAACCAAACTTGATCTGTGCCCAGCAGTGAGGGGGGGGCTGTATGTGCAAAAAGTAACACATGCCTTTTCACTTAGAAGAGTGGACTCTAGATGAGTTTTTTTTCACTTAACTGTTCTGTCTGTTTTACTTTTCCCTAAAGTTCTGCCAGTGACTGCTGTTAGAAACAAGGTATAGTGACCTTGTCTGGCCAGGTGTCATATGTCTTTTTTTCATAGATCACAGCTGAACAGATCGTATGAACAATTCAGAAGATGCATCCCACATTCTTAAATATTTGGAAATTTACCCTGTTTTTTTAAGTAGTTAGATGCTGAACAGTCTTGTTTAGTACCATATAGAAAAATTCAGAAAAAAACATTTCTCTATATTAGTTGAAACTAATGATTTATGTGAGGGGGGAAAAAAATGAAATCTAGAAGATGAAACAAGCAATGAAGTCCCAGATCCTAATAAAGAACTGTAAAAGGACAATATCCACTGGCATGTATAAAATAATTAAGGTACTTTAGGGAATAAAATGGTAGGGAGATAGTTTTGTGTAGCAAGTTAAGAAAAACCCCAAGCTTTCATTATGTGTTTGCAATGTGACCACAGTAGCTTAAACTAGTGTTCAGTGGTACCATAGATTATACTTGCAATTCAAGTTGAGATTTTTTCCATTGAAGTTGGAAAAATGTTGAATCCTAGGCAGTGTTGTTATATATATAGCTCTTTAATTTGAAAGGAATCTAAATACTGTTTTGAAAGTGACTTACCTTTGCAATTCAAAAGGAGAACTCATCATACTCTTTGACTTGCAGCTTTTCTAAATGGATTTCTCCTGTTTAGTTGGAAGTATTCTTTGTAATTTCCATTTATTCTGTGCCACACTTCAGTGTGTATAGTAGTACTGGTTTCCCTCCCTGTAAAGCATTGTTTTATTAAATTATGAATTACAAGCATGTACTTCAGAGTTTTTAGACAGATAATGCTATGAAATTCCAGTGGCTGAACGTGATCTTGACTTAATCACAATTGTGTTTTCAGGCTCTAAACCAAGTGGTCCTTTGGGATAAGATCATGTTGAGAGGAGATAACCCAAGACTGTTCTTAAAAGACATGAAGACAAAGTACTACTTCTTTGATGATGGAAATGGTCTCAAGTAAGTAAATCCTCCTGGATTGTTATTATTCATAGTGTCTTGATTTGCTTGCATACTTGGCATTTTATCTGTGTTTCTATTGCTGTGGTAAGGTACCTGTGTTCTATCTGATATTCTGCCAGTCTATTGCATCTTTGTAGTTCATTTGTTAGATGATGACCTTGGGATATAAGATGTCCTATTTCTTCTGTAGACTAGAAGATGTAATATTAGCAATAAGCTGCTAGGTTTCTGCTTCCAATATTCCAGTCTATGTAGAATTCATTTTATGATGCACTCAACTCCAAAGTTAGGTGACAGTAAAAAGAAAAAAAGTCTTATCTGCAAAATAGGTAATGCTTTATGAAGTAACTACATAAAATGAAAAAGACCATTGTTTCTGGATGAGTTAATCAATTTGCATCCTAATTTGATTACTATTAGTTAAATTGGTTGAATGTTAGTACTAATAGTCTTTGTTGCTTTTGCAGGGGGAACAAGAACATCACTTTGACTCTTTCCTGGAATGTTGTGCCAAATGCTGGCATTCTACCTCTTGTAACAGGATCAGGACATGTGTCTGTACCTTTCCCAGATGTATATGAAATTTCAAAAAATTATTAATTTACAATACTGAATGTTAAGCAAGATATTTTTATACCTGTATATTGTGAAGAAGTTTTATTGGTGTTTTTTCTCACCCTTCAGTGAAAGATACTTAATTTCCTCAGGTCTAACAGCATAGGAAATGGAAATGAAAGTACGAAATTTCAGGAGGTTGGTTTGTTTGTTTGTTTGTTAATTTGTTAATAAAACATTGTTGCTGAAACTTAAGGGAAAGGTGAACTGGAGAGTAATGGTTTTGTGAGAGAAAACAAAGATTTTGTTTTTTCTTTGTTCTGGCCATCTGGTTATAGATCTCCTTTTCTTTTAAATAAACATTTTTGAACCAGAAGATAGTCTTACTGGTTTTTTTTTTACGTACTGTCATAGTTGTTGCTTAATCTGTGTAGAACTCTGTGTAGAGTCAGTTGCTGTGAAGTGTCCTTCCTGCCTAAAGGAAATGGCTATTGGGATTTCACAGCCTAGTTCCTGTATTATTTTTGGATTACAAATGTTGAAAATGTTATGCTTCTGTAAAATGAAAGCTATTCAGATGGGAGATTCAGGTACTGGAGGAGCAATCTTGCTCCAAATCTGTGTCAAAAAATAAAGAGAAATTAACTATAAGTCTTTAATGTGTAAGTACATTAAGGAATGTACTTCTGTTTTATTTGCCACCTTTATTTTTAAAAGAAAAAAGTTGCTTTCTCAATTTAAACATTTTAAATACTTTATGCCAACAAACAAGCAAAGAGGTATTTACTTTCTAGCATGAAGAGTCCCGTTCTAAGCACACATATAAATGCTTGTATTACAGTAGTCACACCAGGCATACTTTTATTAAGCAGAACAAAAAATCCAAAAACTAGCTTGAATAAGTTGAACTGCTGCTGGATCTTTTTCTGGTACCCTTCACCATTTCCCTGTGACAATTTTTGTAAATCTGCTCTTCCTTGAAGAGATTAGGCAGAGAGAAAGATCAAGTAGGCGTTTCATTGTTAAATTTTCTTTTTCCCCTTAATATTTTGTCACAGTAAGAATTCCTCCTATGCACGTTATTTAGTTTATCATCTAATAATTGCTCTTAATTAGCAAGTCTTCATTAACTTCTGTTAGAATTTGCTCTCTTCTGTTTAGTCCAAACTCCAACAGAGTTGTATTTATTTCTTTTTCTAAACATTAATAGTCTAATAATGAAATTTGATATCATAAGCTATTGAGAAAACAAACAAAAAACCCACCCCTCTGAAGCAATATAGTTACATTATCCACATTTACGAGCTCTTAATTCAAAATTAAAACAATGGAGCCAAATATATGATTTAGAGAGAGTTTAAAAACTCAGATATGGTCAAAAGAGGGTATCTGAACAAGAGGGTATCTGACCTCCTGAGCCCTTTCCCTCCCCCATTCCAGTGTAATGAAACCACCTGCCACTCTCCTCTGCTTTCCAGCTGTATCCCCTTGTGCTCATTAGTGAGGCTGCAGCTGTCAGTTCTGGGGTAATAGCTGGCACTCCTGTATAAGCAGAAACCAATTGGAGAATGTATGTATTTCCAGCACTAGAGAACCATGACAACAAGCAAGCATTTTTGTAATTTGAAGATGTATTTATAGCATACCTGTACCTCTGTTAACAGCAGTTGTCATGTCCAGTTGTAATCCAATGACTTCCAAGTCATTTTTTGAAGAAAAATTCCTATTTACTTGCAGAAAGAGGCTGGCTTAGCAACCATGTCTTAAATACTATCTGGCAGTAGCTCATTTCCTACTGGAGGCTTCTACCACCTGGCTCTGCAGGTGGTGGGCAGGCAGAAGAGAGCTGGGTCTCTTCAGCCTGGACAAGAGGAGACTGAGAGGAGACATCATCAATGCTTAGAAATATGTTAAGGGTGAGTGTTAGGAGGAGAGAGCCAGGCTCTGCTCAATGGCATCCAATGTTAGGACAAGAGGGAATGGGAGCAAGCTGGACCACAGGAGGTTTAGTATTAACATGAGGAGGAACTTCTTTCCAGTAAGGGTGACGGAGCACTGGCCCAGGCTGCCCAGGAGGCTGTGGAGTCTCCTTGTCTGGAGCCATTGCAGAGCTGCCTGGACACATTGCTGTGTGAGCTGGTCTAGGTGATCCTGCTCTGGCAGGGGGGTTGCACTAGATGAGCTTTCTAGGGCCCTTCCAACCCCTGACATGCTGACATACTGACAAAAGAGGTAATTGGCAACTCCCCCTGCAGAACCAGGCTTTGGATTTCACACACGGAGTCTTGCTTCTGTGGTACAACAGGTACAGTGCTATTAATTCAGTGTGCCTCCTTTCTTGCTGTTTTTTCTTGCTTTATTGGGATTTTTTATTTTTGTTTCCAAGTGACTGCTATGGTCCTAGGTGCTTGTGCTCAGATAAATAAATTGGATACATACAGGAGATTTCAGAGCTACTATGAGAAAAAGAAAGGGGTTGTATGTGGCTGTGGAAGATCAGTTCAGTAATGAGTGTTTGGTTCAAGTGAAAAAAATATTTTCTTTTAAGAATGACTTGTATTAGATGTATTTATGAGTGCCTGACCAGGCAGGCAGACAAAAGACCTCTTTTTCTTGTGCAAGATTGTAACTGAAGATTATGATAAAACTGTTTTAACTGTAATTGTAGAATAACAGCAGTGAGATTGTTGGTGGCTGCTTTTAAGTTGCTTTTTTTTTTTCTGTTCTTTTATTTCTGAAAGGTAATTTTCTTCCTGTTTTATTTTTTCTCTTTCTTACAGTTGTGAAAAGAGATAGTTGGAGTTTCTTTTTATTTCCTGCCCTTCCAGCCTCTATCTCATTAAATACTACTTGTTCATTTACTTTTTGCTTTAGGAATCAGCATAGTTGGAAACAGAGGGATCCTGGCACCTGCAGTCTAGCTGCACATGTGGCAACATAGAATCATAGAATTGCCAGGGTTGGAAGGGACCTTAAAAATCATCCAATTCCAACCCCCTTGCCATGGGCAGGGATACTTCCCACTAGAGCAGGTTGCTCAGAGCCCCATGTGAGAAATGGCTTTGAAGAATTAGTCTAAGGAGCATCCCTAGAAACAGTGTAGTCTGTATCAAGAGATCTTGATTGAAATAAAGCTTTTGGCACTGCCTTCAGTGCTTTTAATGAGTTATGGAGAAATGATCCATAAAGGGAAAAATAATTGAAGAAGAGGTGTAAAACTATGTGGAAGATTATACACAGTTAGTGATAAGATTTTCAGTATCAGACTGGAAGACTGTGTTGGGCTTCATGTTTTAGAGGTGGGGTTTGTTCTGTTGCTTTGTTTTTCTCTTTTTTTTTGACTCTTGTTATTTACTACTCTCATTAATAGCATGGGTGATAGAATAGGAAGTATATTTAATGAAATTTAAGAGTATGCTCAGTGTAAGAAGTTGTAATTATTCTGAAATTCAAGCAAAGGTAGTCAGTAAATCATGTTAAATTTGTTTTTTTAAGTATCTGGCTCTGGAAAAATCAGAGCTGGGGTGGGTACTCTCTCAAGAGGTTTTTGACAGTGTGGGCTGTACATTCACTCCACATCTTGACATGCAGAATATGTAATCAGTCAGGTTTTTTTAAAAATATAGCTTACAGGAGTGTGCATTTAAGACTACTGGAGCTCTGGGTCTTGAAATGTGTATTACTTTACTGGACATGAGAGCAAAAATGTTACTTCTACTGGGAGTGAGAGTAGAAACTGTTTTGATAAAGTATTTGTTTGAATATTTAGCCTGAATCTTCCCC
>VWZO01014463.1:0-23109 GCA_013396975.1 Bucco capensis
TGGGCTTGTCCTGTGCATGGCCAGGAGCTGGTGGCTCCCTTCCAACTCGGGCCATTCCATGATTCCACGATAACGATTCTCTGAGCGCCCCAATGCTTCCAGCGAGTTTCCCGCCGGCCTGGAGCACACCCGGAGCCACCGCAGGGCGTGCGCGAACTCCTTTTCCCGCTCTGCCCTTCCCCAAGATGGCCCTGACGCTGGCGCTCTGACGTCATCACTACGGGACAGCGCAGGCCCGGGGCGGGCGGCGCGGGGGCTGCCGGGCAGGTCCGGCGGCGGCGGTGGCGGCTGTGGTTACCCAGCGGTCCCGGCGCGCGGGGGCAGGGCGGGCGCCGGTGGGGGGTAGGAGCGGGTGGCGCTCCTCGTCTTCCTCTCTGTGTCGCTCGGCGCTCAGGCCCGGGAGGACGGACTCCCCCCTCGCCCCCTCCCACCCTCTCCGCCCCGGGCGGCGGCGGAGGAGGCGGCGGGGAGCGGCGCGGCAGCGGAAGGAGCAGGTGAGTGAGGCGCTGGGGACGGGGGTGCGGAGGGCGCGGGAAGAGATGGACGGGACGGGAGGGCTGGAGGGTTCCCGTGGCCCTTTGTCTTCTCCCCCGGCCGCGGCCCTTTCCCTCAGCGGCCTGTGCGCCCCGCCCCGGCCTGTGGGAGCGGGAGCGACGAGGCCTGGAGCTTCGCCATGGGGAAGGGCCGCGCTCCCTCCCCCGCTGGCAGCCCAGCACGGGGCGAAGCTGAGGGCTCCCCGAGGAGGGTGCACGGCCAGGGAGGGCCGCGGGTCTGTTCCTGCCGGATATTTGGATCTTCTCTGTTCGTAGGTTTTGGGGTTTTTTCCATTTTAATGGGGTTCTTCTCCCGCCTTCTGACAGTAAAATAGGTTCTGCTTTCTGCGCTTGGAGGAGCTCCTGATTTTGCTCGTAGAAAGTCACTCATCACCATGTCTTTAGGTAGTGGCTACAGCTAACTCCCGTCCCTTCCAGAACCTGTAGGCTGGGCTTGTTGGGTTAGTGTTGGTCTGCATAGGTCCTCACCTTGGACTTCTCTGCTGGATTCTCACTCCACCATGGGTTTCTTGTCGCCCTGCTGTGTGTTAGAAGATCAGATTGTGACAGGTAGTGGGTTAGCAAGCAGGACCTTAAGGGATTTTTGTTGTGGTGGTGAAACCCAGTGCCTCTGTGCAGACAGGATGGACAGACTCCTCCTATGAAACTAGAAACCCATGGAAGTATGGCTCTGTGTGGCTGTGCCCAAGGTAATGTGCCCTGAGAGAATTACTGAGATCATGGATGTTTGCTCCAGTGTGACAACATGCTGATCCAGTTTAAAGATTGGAGATAACATGTATCCAACAAACTCAATAGGAAAGCTGAGAGAGCTTGGATCTGTCCCCATCAGTCTGCACAGAGTGTCCCTTAGTCTGGTGACACCTCATCTTGGAGCGTGAGGACTTTGTTAGATAAGGTATGGAATACTGTATACTTTATTCTGTGATCCTAGGGCCTGATGTTTGATTTATTTACTTACAGGAAGCCAACCATGATTTTATACTTGTGAAAACATAATTAGCAGCTGCTTATCCCTCCTAATGGACAAATATGTTAAAGTAGAGGGATAAGTTGAAGTGACTATGGTGATGGGTTAACAGCATGGAGGTGTTCAAGGAAACTTGGAATGAGTCCTAGTTTTCTGTCAAACAGGCTGCTTTGGGTGAGTGGGAGACTGCCATGGCATCAGTGTGCAGCCAGCATTTGGCTGTTTGTTTGGAAAGTGGGTTAAGAGTGCATTTGACTGTTTTTTAGCATTGGTTTTGGGTTTTAAACCTGTGGAGCTCCTTCAAATGTCAATCTTTTATTAGTTGGCAATGTAATCAGAAACAGCACCTTTTCAGGCAATAGCTCTTGATACTGAAAAGTGCTATTTTCCTCTTTCAAAGCTGTTTCTTAGTTGTCAGCAGGTACTTAGTTTATCCTAGAGTGTTTGAATCAGTTTGTATCTAAACTGAGGTAGGCTTTTAACCCCCCCCAGTTGGCTGATTTTAAAGGGCATATTATGGCTCACAGGTAGGATTTTTGGAAGTGGCTTAGTCTTTAGCCTGTGTGTGGTGTGCACATGCTTACCAGTGGTGTCTTGGGCTTCTTCAAGAGAGTTTACCTCCTTTCTTGGGAGTTTTGCTTTTGTTCTGTTACATCTCAGTCTCTTAGTTTTTCTCTAGAAGCAGGAGGAGGTTTTGCAGAGGACTGGCTGAGGTTTTTCTAAGAGAAAAGAGGGTGTTTCAGGTGTGTTTCTCTTGATGATGGCTCCTATAATATCATCCTTCTGTTGAAGGAAAGTGTTCAGTGTGCTTGGCAGCAAAATCTAGGAGTACTGATAATAAACATACAGAATGGCACTGAGCAGTGTGTTCATTTCAGTTAGTTGGTTAGAGGCCACTAGGTACACTCACTTCTCTCAACTCTATTCAGAAAGTAACACTGAAATATGTTTTACCTCAAATAGTAGTATAATTAATGTCATTAACAGGTTGGGTCTTACCCTGGAAAAGTTACTCCAGTTAGAGAATAGCAAAGATGAATCTCTGAGTGATTGTGTTAAACTCAAATTTATTACTAAAGATTCCTGTGGATCTTAGTTAAGTATGGAAAAGTGATACTTTGCCGTTAAAAATCTTAGCTATAGACTTTATTTGGAGAGTATAAAGTTAATTTCACTGAGTGCTAGGGAGCTGTTTGGGAAGTTGCAGACACTTCACTGCCCCTAGGTAGATTTAGCAGTGCAACGTCAGCTACCTGAAAGAGAGATGTACACTTTGTGCTGGTTTGGTTGGTTTTTTGGTAGTAATTATGTGAAATGTTGGACTGCTCCTCAGTGCTGGCTAATCTCTGTGGCTGTTGGACAAGGAGGTGATAGTTCAGAGACCCAGGCCTTGGATGGAAAGGAAGCTGACTGCAGGGTGGTTTTGAGAGCAGGACTGTGGTCATCAAGATGAAAATGTGGGAGAATTGAGCAAGTTATGGGACATTCCCTTTAAATTGTTCCTGATTATCCATTAGGGTGCCCTGTGAGCAATTTGGAAATGAAACATTGCATTCCCTCCCCCCAGTAGTTTACAAAGATTGTCAGTGATATAAAAGTGGAGTTTTGCAGCTGAGATTTTAGCTGTTTTAACAGTGCCTTTATTTCTCCAGCTTGGTCTTTGAAGAATGCCAAGGGGGCTGCCTGCAGTCTCTCAAATGTAGTGCTTGATGCAGTGGGAATTGCTCTGAATAATGTGTGTGAACTCTCCCCCTGCAGCCTGTGTGCACAGGGATTCACTCCCCAGGGAAAGCTCCTGCAGCTCTGCTTGCAGGAGGGAGACTCTGCTGTGCTGTTACACAGCAAGGCATGTGCTCTGCAGCCACAGCAGGCAGCTGTTGTTGGCTTACAGTCATTTCTCATGAAATAGCCCTTTGGTTAATTAAAATTCTCTCTTCTTAATTGCAAACTGGTGGATACAGGCCAGGATGTAAGGCTAGAATTGACCAGAAATAGTACATGCTTTCATTTTACATCTCAAGTTTTTATTGTATTTATAAAGGAGGTTTTACTAATCTGAGAAGGTGGAGAGTTATTCCTTGGAACTTCCTTATAGGGAATTATTGGCCACAATATAGGGAAAGAGGTTGTTGGAATGACATTACCTGTTCAGTTGTGATGTTACCCCCTTCATCCTCTCCTTTTCAGCCTGGTCATCATCATAACTTCCTACAAAAGTTAGTTCCAAGGAGGTGCTGTTTGCTGGGTAAAAAGAAACATGTTCACAAAAGAGCTTTTGCCTCTTTCTTTGAAACTAAAAGGAGCTTCAAACGAGGAGGCCAAGTGACTGGCAAGGTTTCTGTATCTGTATCCTGCTCTCCTGTCAGTGTGTGCTCTACTTGTGCATTCTCTGTGTCCTTCATGTGTTGAGGCCTCTTGCCAGTGCCGTTCTTCTAACCCTTTTTATTTCAGCTGTGACTGTAAAGATTGAAGCTAAAGTCAGCCTTTGGGAACAGGAATCGTATGAAATGCTTCTGTGTATGTCAGTCAAGTTTTGTATCCTCTAGTAATGGCTGTAGCTGCATGAAACCTTACAAATGCAGTGAGTTGTGTTGCTGGAATACAGTGGGGAAGCCATCCTGAGCTGCAAGGGTGCTCAGTTAGGTGAGATGTGGTATTGTTTTGCTTTCTAACTTGGAATGGTTTATCCTGTCAGACTTGATAACTACTGCTGCACATTGAGCTGTCCACAATGACTCTTTTTAATTGTTTTTTCTCAGAAGACTTGGACTAATTTGAACTCATCAAGTATTTAGATACAATCATTTCTCCTTGTGTGCATTACATTGTATTTATTTGCATTTCATCTGCTGGTGTATTACTGAATTTTGCTAACTCAAATTAGTTCTTTCTGGAAATCTCTGTTCTCCACAGTTTTTACTAATCAAAATAATTCCCTACTCCTGGCAAATTCTACTGTTTCACTGTCTGCTTCCACTAATTGATGTTAACCATTGTTGTTAATGTCTTGTATATACCACATGGTTAACTCCTACCCTCTGTGAGCATCTTGGTCAACATCTTGGTTATCTGAAGCTTACTTAGGAGGTAAACCTCTTCAGATAACCAAGGGCTTGGAGGAGTAGTTGCTAGAGCTGAGGAATCTATAGTGTAAGCTTGCTTTCTTCTGTGGTTTATGAAGAAGCTGAAGTGCTTGGCAAGAGCTTCAGCACAGCATTTTGGTTGTGGAAGTGCACAGATGTCAGACTTCTAGGGAGGTCTTGTCACTGAAGTAACCATAGGATTCAGATCATGAAGTTTCACCAAGGAGTAAACCAGAAATCCTCCCAGATGAAGCAGTGTTATATTTACCCATGATAAGTATTTTTGCTGTAGAATGGAACTTAACAATCTGAATGCTATGGGAACAAACTGATCAAACTGAGCAGTGAAAGTTTGTATGAATCCAATCTGCTGGCTTGTTAGTTGAAATGTGCATTTTGCTGACTGTGTGACTGAGCTTTTTGGTCATTTGTAACTTGTTTGTGTGTGAGAGATGAGCTCAAGTATGTGTGCTGTAAATGCAGTGCCATGTGGAGAGGAGCACAAGGGGAGGAGATCAGTGTCTGGCTAGTCATGTTGTGCTGTGTTGAATGAGTTCTGCAGTGGTGACACTTTGCCATACAGCACAAGAGGTCATTTTTGGAGCTGTCTACAAATGGTGCAGCAACTGACAGATTTCCCCACATTGATTTTATTTCTGTGTAGCTCATTTCAAGAATGGACAAGAGTTTTTGGAGCCCATTTTGCCCTTTTTCTGCAACCTCTTTCTAGTGCTAAATAGATATCTTCCTTTTGAAAAGAAAATGGGTTTCTTTATTCAATAAGTTCTTTCTTGGGTAAGATAAATTGTGACTTCTATTTATCAAACTTATGTTGTATTTGCTTTAAAAATCTGTGTTTTTTTAATGAAAAGGAATTACTTCTTGAGAAGCTTAAGCTGTCACTGTTGTGGTTTTGTTTCTTCTTTAACTCACCTCAAGTGGTTCCAAATAGTTCTAGGATACAAACACAGACTGTGGATGATATCCAGGTGGTTTTCAGTAGGCTGTCACATAAAACAAAGGAGGGGAAAATGGAACTCTCATTTTTGGAGACTTTTTTTCTGGAAATGGGAGCCTTTTTCATTGCTCAGAACCTGAGAGCTTGGTGAAGCAATATTAAAGGTTTTTTCACTTCACTTCACTTGAGTTTTCATGCAGCAAAAATACATGACGAAGGAAAGCATCTGTTTTTTGTGGTGTTTGCTACCTAAATAAAATGTCATATGATCTTTCCCAAATGGAAGCTGAAGAATCCAACAGCAAGTCATGAAATAAAATGAACAATTCTCCTTCCTGGTGTTGAGGTGCCTAGCTCAAACCAGAGGCATTTCTTGTTATTAGATCCATTTCACTCATTTATGACTTCTGTTTCTTTCCTCATCACCTCTGCAGCAACCCTTACAGTGTTCCATCATACTATTTGATTCACCTGAGTTCAGTGCCAATAGCCCCAAACTGAAGGATTTTACAGTTTTGCTTTTTTTTTTTGGTTGAAGTAGTACAAAATGTCAAAAATTAGAAGGAAAGTCACAGTGGAAAATACCAAGACCATATCCGATAGCACCTCCCGAAGACCCAGTGTGTTTGAAAGGCTTGGACCCAGCACTGGAAGTACTGCAGAGGTGAGTTCTCCAAGTGTTCTTCTTTTCCTCCCCCACCCCAGCATCTTCTTGTTTTCCAGGATTTAGGTGGTGGGATAGAGTAGCTCACAACTAACCAAATATTCTGATGTTAGTAAAGGTGAAAAGAACTCCTTAACTCATGGTTGTTCAAGATCCTAATGCTAGGATGAGCAGAGAGGGTCTGATACTTCTGGAGAGAAGTAGTGTCCATCTCAGTAGTTAGATGTGTGTTGTCCCAGCTTCTGGAGAGGAGCAGTAGTACTGTCCAGGAGGGAGCTGAGCCACTGTGCCAGGTTGCCCAGAGAGGTGGTGGCAGTCCCAGCCCTGGCAGTGTTGTAGGCCAGGCTGGCTGGGGCTGGGAGCAAGCTGCTCTAGTGGCAAGGGGGGTTGGCACTAGAGGAGCTTGAAGGACCCTTCCAACCCTGACAAGTCTGTGATTCTAGGATCTGAATAGTTGTGAGCAGGTGAGGAGTTGTTGTCCCAGCTGCTGCACACCCAGCTGCTGCGCAGGAGCAGTAGCACTGTCCATATGCTTAGTATTTCCACCCAGCTCCATTTTCCTCTGCTGTTTGCTTTACTTGATCTTTGACTGAGTTGTCTTGCTGGTGGGCAGCAATGCGAGGTCAATGGGCGTGAGTGTGTGTGCTGTGCCCCCCCTGCCCCCCAAGCTGAGTGTGACATTCACCCAGTGCTGTCTCTCTTAGACTCAGTGCCGTAACTGGCTGAAGACTGGCAACTGCCTCTATGGGAACACATGTAGATTCGTGCATGGCCCTTCACCACGAGCTAAAGGCTATAGCAGCACTTATAGAAGGTAAATCAAGACCTCACTTGGAATTCTTCACATGCTCTAGGCAAAAATAGCTTTTGCACCTGTCTTCTGGGGGGGTTTGGTTTGCTTTGGTTAGCTTTGCTTTGGTTTGGAACTGAAAATGCTGGGCTGTGCCTCATGGGATATTTGATCAATAACCAATTGCATTGTGAAGCTGCTCAAAACAATTAATTTGGCAAAGGGCAGGGAGTTTTCCCAGGATTTCTGTGTGTATAGCTTTAAAAAATTGAATAGAGTCTGCTAGATGCAGATTAACTTCTTATGTTACTTGAAATGGGAAGTTCAAGTATCTTCCTGCATTTTTTTATAGTGTATCTGAGATGCCTTTCTGTCCTGTACTAAAATGCTGCTTTGCAGCTACTTAGAGCAGGAAGCACTTACTACTTCCTTAGCTGCAGCCCTTCTGCCTTCACTGTGTTGTTTGATGAGTAAGGTGACAATCCTTTCTCTCTTATTGTGAGAAAACTGCTCTCTTCAAAACAGTTTGGTGACTCTAGGAGACAACAGTTCTCTTCAAAACATAGTTCTGTGACTCTGTCAGGTCTAGAAAAAACACCCAGTTTCATAGGAGACCCAAAAAGTTATTTCACTTTTCAGAAGAGAATAATTGTTATTACCTGCCTCTAATGTTGAAGTTTTTGGACTATGCTTTTTGTGGCACAACACTTAACTGAACCAAACTGTGGCAGTAAGTTTGTAATATGTTGTAAAGGACAAAAAAACAATAGAGTTTTAGCACAGTGCCTCTTTGTCTGAAGGCTTCCTAGTTGAAGCACAAATGTCTGTGCTTCAGAATGCTGCAGGAATGGCAGGGACACCTCTAGATCATGGAGGGGCACACTCAAAGCTAGAGCAGGAAGGTTGCCTTAAGATTAGGCTTCTGGTTCCTCTTCCTGTGGCACACTCTGAGGATGAGCTTGACTTTGCTTGTTTGCTCTTCCATTGCTTCTGAGGTGGTAGCAGCTGGCATACAAAATACATCCCTGAGTGTAATGTTTAATGTGTGTAAAAGGTTTTATGCTGAATGTTCCCAGTGGAAGGAGGAGTGATTTACTGTTAAAATCTCACTTTCTCCTTGCTTTCAGTGTTGGGAACACTCAGTGCAGAGTTCTGCTTGTTCATCTGAAGAAAAGTGACATTTGTTTTAATGATTAAAGCTGTGCTTCTGCTTCAGTGTCACCACTGACATTTAAGACTCATGTTCATTTACTTCTTTTTATTGCTAACTTTTGTTTTATTAGGACTATATGAAAAAGCCAAAGGACAAATCCTGCTGGTTATTTGCCTGATCTGTTCAACATTTAATAAAACCCTCACCCCCCCCCAAAACAGACCCATGGAAAGAGCATGCTTGCCTTCAGAACTTTCTCCTGCTAGCTCTTGGCCAGGCACAGAAAAAGCTGCTTTATATGCCTAATAAAATACTGACATTTTCATGCCATTTAACATGGCAGAGATTTTTCTGACTCTCCTCCAGGTATTTTGGGTGCAGTTTTATTGGCAGGCAGTGCTGCTTCCACATCAGTTCAGTTCAAGCAGTGCTGCATAGGAAATAAGAAAGAACTAGGTGTAAACATGATAGCCTGCAAGGAGTTTTGCTCTCTTGCTCCACTCCTAGGTTGTTGCTTAGCTGCTTGGCAGCTTCCTGCTGCTTCTTTTCTGCTGTTGTCAGGATCTGCAGCATCCTAGGATCCCTCTGTCTGATCCTTTTAAGTCTTGAGCCTTTGCACTGGATTTAAATCCAAACTAAACTCCAGTAATACTGGAGAAGGATTTTGCAGAGGTCAAATAGATGGGAAACAGAAAAGCTGGAGAGTGCATCATGAAAATTCCACTGTAATATGAACATTGCAGGCCAGAAATGATCTGCCTGTGGCTGGGTGGTTGTTGCTGACACTGTAAGAGACATTCTAACAACTGCACAGCTCCTAACCAAGCTGCTGGCTAAGGACAACTGAGCTGTTGCACGAAGCAGCACTGTTTAAAATCACTCAAGTGCACTGCTTAGACTCTGAAAGGATGGAATTGTGCATTTGAAGCCTTCTCCCAAGGGTGGGCTCAGCCAAGAGAGGAAGTCCTGGTTTGTTGGGTATTTTTTTTTGTAGAGGGATGATGCTAGGGAGATTTTTGTGTGCAAGGTGCCACCAGCTCCAGTCTAGCTGCAGCATCTTCTTAAACCCCAGAGGGAAAATGGTAGTTATCTTTGGAAATCTCCATGATTTCTTGATAAACTATAAATTAAGTAGATTTGAATCATGTTTTCACCAAATTTTCTTCCCTCCCATGCTGAAAAAGGTAGTAATTGAGGTTGAAAAAGGTTATTTTTTTCACTCCAGCATATAACTTTAAAGAATAGAGAAGACTTAAAATACCAGATCTTGTCTAGGAAGTGCATCAGCTGCCTTGAGTGCAAGCTCTTTTGCTTTCTCCTTCCTCTGCTGGGCTTTTTCCTCTTGGGAAACAATTACCTATAATCCCTTTACCTTTGAAATGAATGTTCACTTTCACAAATCCAACTCCTTTGTGCCACAGCTGAAATATTATTAACAAATAAGGCCCTCAGTTGCCAATTTAATGTTGAAACACTCTTTATTTGTTGAGGTGGTTACAGTGCTTCAAAGAGTTTGGGTCCTGCAAAGGAATTACCTTTCTCAGATGGTGAGAGGGGAAGAAAAATACCTTGAATCATAACCCTGGCTGAAGCCAGGTGCTTTGAATGTATAAACATGCATGCAAAGAAGATCCTTTGCTTCTGTTTGTGTGCTGGATATTATTTGGGCCTTCTTAGTGCTGAAAGATTCACCTGGATTTCCAGCTTCATCAGGAATTAAATGCATTTAAAAATAAAGAGCAGTCACTGCTCTTTTTTATCTTACACCCTCGGGCAGTTCACCTTATGAGGCAGCTTAAAGAATTAAATACAGATAGCATTGCAAAAAAAAGGAAGTGAAAACCAGTTAATGTTTTTCAGATAGGCACAGGTTGATGGTGAAATCATCTTAATTTAGGTTTTCATCTGTGAAAGACAATTGACTCTGTGCATGATGTGACAGAGGAAGGAGGGGAGAAACACCACTTGCTAAATGGAAACCCTCATTCAGCCCTCACAGAAATACCAAACTCAATCTCAAACTAGATTTATATGAAGAGAACTTCTTTTTCTTGACCTGAAAGATAGTTTGAAGCAGCTCCTACATTCCCCTTGGCTTAGGAATGGGTTTGAATGCAAGAGTTGCTCCCTCTTAACTGCTAAAGGATAAATCAGCTTGGGACTCCATCCTAAGAGGGGACAAAATGATGCCCTGTGCTAGGGTAGGATAACCAAAATACACTGTGAAGCTGCATGCCTAGTAGAGCTCACCCACTATGTTATAATTAATGCATGATGGAAAATGGGGGAGGCCTCCAGGAGTCTTTTTTGGGGGTGCATGGTCTTGCAACAGTGGCTTTTTGTGTGGCAGTCTCTGCAAGGTTAGGAGAGGATAGTACCTAGATCACATTGTCTCTGCTTGCAGACCTGACTCTATTCACTTGTGCTTCTGTGGGAAGTCTACAATAGTTTGACTCTGCATTAATTGTATTTTTTATCTATGTAGAAGATATATATATATATATATATATGGAAATGGATCCAGCTTAGACTATGCAGAAAGCTAAAGATATCTTGAAAGCCTTAGCAGGAGTGCTTGTGGAGCACAGTTGCATGGTGGTGAGAGGAAGATCTGTTGTGGCTAGCATCAGCTGAAGCTGATGTAGAGTAGTAACTAACTCCCCTAGACATACAAGTCCCTTTTCTCCTCAGAGTCAAGTGTTCCTTGGGCTTCTGAAGGAGTTGCTTTAGAATGCTTAAGCCCATGAAGAATGGGATATTTGTTGACTAATCCACTTCTGGGGTGGGAGCTTTAGATCTTTCTGGTAGGTACTAGTAAAAATCAGTCCCAGCTAGCTTGTATTCCTTTCGGACTGCTCTCCCAGAGCTGGTTTGATGCTGTTGCTGTCCTCTGCAGGTCCCCAGAGAGACCCACTGGAGATCTTCGGGAGAGAATGAAGAACAAGCGGCAGGAGGTGGAGGCAGAGCCCCAGAAACGAAGTGCAGAGGAATCCTCCTCTCCTGTTAGGGTAAGAATGGAGTTTGCAGAGCTCCAGAATCCCTCAGTAGCACTTGGCCAGTGTGTCCTAGAAACCTGAGCATGGTGACCTGTAATCTTTCACCTGTTTGACTGAACTGAGCATTCTCTACCTACCATGTGGCCTGCTTTATGATCAAGTGTCTTAATAATCTTCTTTTGCAATTTTTTATAGCACTTTGGGTTCACCCAGCCTAAACTGTGTTACAAATGTGGAGAAAGAGATATTTAACAAGAGTGCAGACTCTTGGATTATTCCCAACAAAGTGGATCAACCATTGTGCCAATCATCCACCATCTTCCCCTCAACACTTATGTTTACATTCACCCTGACTCACTGCCCTTGTTCATCCCAAACTGCCTTTTCCCTTCCTCCCCACACACTCATCAGCCATTCCAACTGCTCACTTGGGGCTTTTTGCCCTGTACCCCTCCAAATAACACAAATTCCTTATTTTTCAATGATCCTCTCAGTTCCTGTTGTTGCAAACCCAGAGGGGCAGGCTTGGTAGTGTGACCCTGCCCCTGTGTAGCAATAGCACCAGTGTATTCCTGAGTCATGGTTTTGTAGGACCATCTTCATATTAGCAATGATTACACGTTTTTGTTTGTGAAAAAAATCAGTTTTGCTTCTGCAGGTATTAACAGTATTTTTTTTTCCTCTTGGTCTGTTGCCACTTGCTGTGTAAAATGAGTTTTTATGTGTGAAGAAAGGAACAGCAGCTGCTCTCATTCCATCAACAGAATGGCTTCCCTTCCAATCATGTTTTCAGTTGCTGCTAATTTGTGTAAACTTTCAGTCTTTTTTACTCTTTTCCTTCAATGTGATTATTTTCTAATAGTTTGAATAAACTGTTCAGTTCTTGAGTACATTTACTGTAACTTCTCTCCTGGTGCAACTCTTAATTTTGTTGTAATTCTTTGCTTAGCTAACCTCATAGTAATAAAATACTCTTATTAAACAAGTCAAGGTGAACTGGAAGCAGGAATCAAAAGGAATTGGGGAAAATTAATGGGTCTGTTAAAGTAGCAAAGAATTATTTGCAGGAAAATTACAGTGCAGAGAACAAAATTCTCTGCTTCAATCTCCTAAAACAGAAAGCTGAGGAAACCACTGAGCTTTTTGTATTAATTGCATGAAGGCAACTCTCCAAATCTGGGATATCCAAAGGAAATACTGTGGAACAAAGGGATGAGGAGGGATAGTTATCCTGAGTTACCTTCTAAAGACCCAGCATATCAAAAAGAGAAGATTGAAGGGACTGAGCTGCTAATTAATATCTTGCTCCATCATTAGAGCTACTAGCATGGTGGAGATCTCATCTCTAACATTCCCATCTTTTATTAAAGCTTTTGGGGTGATAGAGGAGCTGGATAAGAAACCTTAACTTTGTTTTGAAGTAATGAAAAGTGGCTTGGTCCATAACAAGGTTGATCATTTTGTGGGTGTTGAGGCATTTTGATAGCCAAAGGTCTGATAATCAGGTTTAGAAGCCAGCTAAGGGGAACATTTTATACTCCTCCTTTCAAATGATGAAGTTCCAGAGGGTGCTTCATTGGAAGAGTTCTGAATTCTTAAGGATGTGGAAAAAAACCATATGGACCTTGCCAAATGTCCCAGCTTGGCAGAAGAGGTGAAAAGAGCAGTTGAGAGATGCCTGAGATGTGAGGGGTTGGGGCCAGGCAGCTTTGGGCACTGCAATGGCAGATGAAACTTGGTGTTGGCAAGTGCAAGGTGTAATGCAAAATGAAGAATTTAAAAGGCAAAACAACCACATGAATTCATCTTTTAAAAGCAACTGAAACCATCCAGTAGCAAAAGAAGTTATTGTGGACAGCTCAATCAAACCAAAGCAAACACTCAGGTGTATAAACATGGACTAGAAAATGATCATGATTCTGCTCTAGAAACTCATGGGCCAGCTTCATGGGAAATGCTGTGTGGTTGTGATCACCTGGATACAAGCAAAATGCAGTCCAGTGGCATTTTTGGAGTGGGCAAGGAGGGGAGCAAGAGCCTGGAGAGGGGAGCAAGGAGCTGTGGTGAATGCTTACAGTGTGTGCTGAGAGAATGTGAAGTAGCTGCGTCCTATCCATGCTTTATTCCAGGAGAAAGAGGGGCAGCGTGGGAAATGGCAAGGGGAAAATGCTCTCTATGTTCTCTAGAATAACTCTACCTGATGCCCAGAAGATACCCTCCAAAACCTGAATAGCTTCCACAACAAGCTGAGCCACTATAACTTGTATAAAATCATTGTAGAAGAGATGATTTCTTCTTTGGAGACCTAACTAGCACAATCTGTATGTGTTTAGGAAGAAACTTCCTATGTGGACAGCTTTTAGACTCTATATCCTGTATTATTTCATGATATTACTTTGAGAGACAATATGCTGTGTGACGTGGACTCAATTTCTGTGTTTCTCACTTTGGGTTAGGAATCCTTTCAGTGTTATGTGTTAGTTTGTCAGTTATGACACAAATAATTCCATCAAGTTCCTGCCATTATTGTATTTAGTTGGAAATTGGGAGGTTTTTGTCCATGTCCTGAGCAGACAGTTCCACTGGAGGATGTGAAGTGTTACCTGAGAGGTGTGTGGGATTGGGGAGGAGCAGTGGGAAGAACTTGATGTGCATTTAGGGAAGGTTTCTGTAAGGAATATGTGTATCTGTGCTTTTTATCCCTGTGGCTTTTGAGTACCTCCACTGGAAATGTTGCAGCTCTGAACTGCAAACAACAGCTGTTCATTTCAGGGCAACTTCAGGTTCATTTTGGTGTGTATTTATATCTAGTGGGGTAGTACTTTACACTCTAAATGTGCTCTGCCTAGAGCAAAAAGAGTCCTGTGCTTGCCCAAAGCATTCTAGCTGCAATACATGAGAGCTTATTCTACACTTGAAGGAATCTGTCCTTCTGCATTAGTTTCTATTACTGCTGCATGTCCTTGTGCTGCTAAAGCTGAAACTGAAGCTTTCACCTTGGAAGAATTGGAGCTTGTAAGAGTCTTAGCAATATTCTCTCCAAGACTGGATGAGTCCTTCTGTTCCTGGCCAAACTCTTGTGGCTCTAGTGGGAAATTCATTCAAGCAGACCTCAAGTCTTGGGCTTGTAGGCTGCTGCTCATATCTTATGGGGTGTGGAACTGCAACTGCAGTAGACATGAGATGGAATCTCACAGAATTCAGCCATAATGTGTGGTATGTTGTTGTTTTTTACTTTCATAAGTAGTGTTTCTCCTGAAAGTCCACAATAAAGTGCAATCATCTCTCCAACCCATCTCAGTAACTGGGAGCACATGCCTGAAGCCAGCACACACAAAGTCTGCTAAGTTGTTGTTTCCTCTGAGAACAATCCACAGTATTTTCATAGTAAATCATTATGTTTTCATCAAAGCTTATTGTTTCTTGTCTAGTAAATGGCATTTTTTCAGTCTGCAGAGAAATAGTTGACAAGCATGGTTGAAGCATCTTCAAGTAGAAGGGAAAGACATGCTCTTTGTCTTGAGGAGCTTGGCTTCATGTAGTATCCAGGGAGAGAGAAACCCTGTGGGAAGTACAAGAAGGTCTATAAGGCTGTGAAGGAAATCTTCACTCCTCAGAATATGAGGGAATTGTGTTGTAAGTGGACCAAGTACAGTAAAAGGAATCTGTTGGTTCAAATCTGTGTTCTGAACTATCATAACTTCAACTCTTTGAGTTGCATGCCCCAGGAAAGGATCCTCAACTTCTAACCTGACAGTTGCAATGTCCTGAGAAGTTGTTTTTTTTTTCCCTGCCAACTAAACTGAAGTCATGTCATGTCTGAAGGGGCTTGGATCCATCCTGACTTGTAAAGTAGCATGCTTGCATACAAATTGTATCATCCCTTCCCCTCTCTTCAGCAATCCAATAACATTCCTTTCAGAGTCCTTTCTGTTCTCAGTTCTTCTGTGGAAGCATGGTAGTGGCACTACTGAATCTCTCCACTGAGCAGCTGCAAGATGCTTGTGTTTGGGTGCAGGCTTGGAGCTGGAGGTGAGATCCTTGCAGCTTGTGGAGGGCTTGGAACTTGGGTTATCCAATGGAAGCATTCTGTGCTCTGCTGCCAAGGGATTGGGGACATTGGCCTGGAGAAACTGGCATGTAGAGGATGGCCTGACATGCATAGTTTGCAGTGTACTAGTAACAAAGTGTTCCATTACTAGAACTGAGTAGTTGTAGTGAAGAAATGCTTTGTGTTGTAGGAATGAGTTGGAGTTTATAGCAGAAGTACCACAGTTTAATAGGAATGAGTTGGAGTTTATAGCAGGAGTACACAGTTTAATAGGAATGAGTTGGAGTTTATAGCAGGAGTACACAGTTTAATAGGAATGAGTTGGAGTTTATAGCAGGAGTACACAGTTTAATAGGAATGAGTTGGAGTTTATAGCAGGAGTACACAGTTTAACAGATCAGAGGCAACTTTCAGGGAGTGCTGTCTAGACAAACCCAAGGAGAAAATAGTTCCAGGAGAGGCATGTTGGTAAAAGTCAGGTTTTCCAATCTCCTCAGAGCCATGTTCTTGCTTTGGAGAACAGTAGCATCCTTCCTCCTAGACTGAAATGCCTTTAGGACATGCTGTGGGGATGGCTTAGTTGGGGTAGACTTGTCTGTAGTTGATGGTAGCAACCAGCATGGCTTTGGTAGGTTAGGATCTTGGGCATCATCTGAGAGATCCTGTCATGAAATGGAGAGAAAATAACCTTTTTTTCCTTATTCTGTGAGCTGCTTTCAATGAATTCTTTGATGGGAAGTGCCTTCCTGTTACCTTGCAAGGCTTTGAGCTTGATGCACTGAGTGCCTCAAGATGAGAGGCTGGAAGATAACTGTGCAGCTGCTTTAGCTCCCTAGGTAAAATCACTGCAGTGCTTGGCCTGTCATCCTTTATGGCATTCAGGTAGAGAGAAGAGTTGAACATTGTTGGTGAATAAAAGGGAGTAGTTGATTTTTTACTCACTTGGCAGTGGCTGTGTTGTTTCTTTCCTGTGTTTCTAAGGTGATGGTAAGACTTGAAGCCAAGATCTAAGTCTCAATAAGGAGTAGCTAGTGAAATAGTCAGGCATCTCCTCTTTTTTCTTGGTGTAAAACCAAAGCTTCCTCCATCCCCAAAAGGCAAAAGAAGACCCTGTGGGAGGTGAGAACAAAAGGGCTATGGGGCAGACTTGCATTATTTGCTCTTGCTGGTTTCCTACTTAATCAATTAACCTGGAATAGTTGTAAGCTTGAATGTTGTTGTTCTTTTTCCTTGCAAATAGTGAAAAGACTGTGTCCTTTACTCCTCTTGAGCCCACCTAGGTTCTTTAGAGTATGTCACCTCAGCAGAGGCAATGATGCAGCCATGCAGCTTTACTCTTGGAATGTAGCAAGGGGAAAAGGAGCAGCACAGCTTCAGTTGCCTTTTGAAGTTATTTTCTTTCCTGTAAGGATAATTTGTGACTTCCTTTAGGCATCCCCAGGACCTTCTGCCACATGCAGAATGGGTGTTTTAGTTAGATTTGCCTCCTAACTTGAGGGTCAGAGCAAGTGCAAATCTCAAGCCATCCACAAAACTTGATTTTAGACTTTTTTTCCATTTTCTTCTGCTAGCCAAGAATCTCTTTCTTGATTATTATTTCTTCTATTATTCCCACCCCCAATTCTTGACTCCCTGGAGACATAAACAGTTCAGCTTCTGAGGCTCATCTGCCTTGCATCTAAACATCCTTATTTACAGCTGAGAACTCTTCCTCCAGCTTTTCCAATGATCCTCAGGAAATATTGATCAACTTCTGGTCTGTTCTTTGCATTCCTGTTGTAAACTTTATCCTGTGATCCATGCTTGCTTCTTGCCCTTAAACCTCCTGATTTGCTGAGTCCCTTCTGCTCTTGTTCCCCTGTGCTCTGTGCATACTGAGGATGTGAAATTGCATGAGGCCATGGTGCCTGGGGAGTCTCTTGCTTATTCCAGGAGGCATTTGTTCAACAGGCTCAAAGGGGAAATGCTTTTTGTGCTCTCTGAAAAGGAACAGCCACACTCCCATGTAGACTAGAGCTGCTTCTTCAGCCTTCTTTGGAGCTCAGGTTGTTTCCTCTAATGCCACACTTTTCCCTTCTAGAAAGAGTCTTCACGAGGAAGGCATAGAGAAAAGGAGGATATCAAAATTACTAAGGAGAGAACACCAGAGAGTGAAGAGGAGAATGGGGATTGGGAAGCAAATAGAGAAGGTAAGTGGAATTAAAGCAATGAGCCCCCTACAGCTCAAAGGAATTGGAAGGTTTGGCCTGTGTATAAAGCAGGATGCTGAAAGATTTCACCTCATTTGTGCACTTGATGTGTGGTTTGGGAGGAGAGCTAAGCAGCAATGAGTTGGACTGCAGCAGTGGTGAACAGGCAAGGAGCTTGGCTTTCCCAGTTAGATGACTAGTTGAATCCCAAGTTACATCCAAAGGGATTTTTGGAGGAGAGAGCAGAGGTGCTTTGAATGGAGAAGGCAGCAGGTTTTGTGGCATGCTTTGTAAGAGTGTGAGCTGGCTGATGAGCAAGGGCTGAAGGTAGCAGCTGCTGAGCTGTTTCTAGTCTGAGTGGTAGGACACTTGCAGTCATCTGTATTGGGGTGTTTGTTTGTTGTTTGGATTTTGAGGGGTTTTTTAGTGGTGAAAAGGAGGTTTTGTTGTCCTTGTTAATTCTACTCCTCTAGTTCTTATCCAGACACTTGAGGACAAGACTGTCTTTGCTTTCCCTTCTCTCTCCTGAGGTTCACTTCTGTTAGAGACCAAGTTTGCCTGACCATGACAGCTCCAACAAGCTGGTGTTCATGTACTTTGGAGTCAGTGATTCAGAAACAGTTATAATATTGCAAGAGAAAATGGGCATCCTAACCCATTCAGAGGGAATTCACACAGCCTGAATGGGTTTGCAGTAAGCTAAACTAAAAAGTTATTTGTGAGATGGAGTTCCTCTGTGATTTACCTTAAGTAGCTTTTCTATCTATGTTCTAGCTGTATTGCAAAGATTGGTTTGCTGTGTCTAAAGCACAATACCTGGATAGAAAAGAAGCCATAATAGATTTTTCCCTCCTTTCTGACTTGTTTTCAGTGTGATTTAAGAACCACTGACCTGTGACATGTCTGCATGGGAATATGCCAAACATTCAGAGCATAAACCCCTCCAATTCTCTGTAAATAAGTTTGAGACAGTGAGGCTTTCAGCAGGAGAAGTAGGATTTTGGTGATGGCAAACCAAACAGCAATAATCCTCTTTGAAAAGCAGGAATCAATTCCTGAAGTGTGCACTTGTCCCAGGCAAGAGGTCATGTAAAGCTCTTTATTTGAAAATCAATTTGTAGCTGTAATTAAGTAAATGAATCAGTTGATTTGTGGGGTTCTCTAGGACCAAAATCCTCCAGGATCATGCATTTAAATCCATTTCATGGGAGAGTTCCCAGTTGTGTCTTTCTGCAGACACACATCTCTATTTTTGTTGTTATTTAAATACAAGTGGTTTCCTTGGCTTAATAATTGCAAGTCTCTGAAAGAAGTGAAAGTGGGTTTTTTGAATGAAAGTTAAGAATTTAACTGCAGATTTTAGGTACTAACTGGAGTTATTTCAGCTTTACTCACAGAGTTGGAGAAGGGATTTGGCTTTGATCCATTCATGCAGTGCTTAAAAGTCATGGAAATATTCTATGCTTGGCATCTAGTATGCTAAATATTATTACTAATCCCCTCTGTAATTGTTTACCAATCTGTTCCCTCCTTATTTTTTCCTAAAGACTCTGATAATGGAGATGTTAATTATGATTATGATCATGAGCTGTCTTTGGAAATGAAGCGCCAGAAGATCCAGAGAGAACTCATGAAGTTGGAACAGGAAAACATGGAGAAACGAGAGGAAATAGTCATTAAAAAAGAGGTTTGTGTTCCAAAAGTGTGACCACTTCCTGGGCTCCTCAGGATTTCCTGGAAGACTTGAGCTCCCTGGGCTGCAAGTGCACTGGTGTGTTGGGGTAGTGGGGGCCATGGAGCTTAGTTGTGAGTATCTGGGCCATGAGCCAGCACCAGAACCAAAGTGTCTGCTTCATACACTCAGCTGTTAAGTATTATTGAATGCAGTTGAATGGTATAAAGCTAATAAGAGCTTTTTTGAACAGGGAAGACATGGAGAAGAAAACACAAGGCTTTGCCAAGCTCCTTTTGCAACATATCTTACAGTAACAGAGTAGAGTGATAGAGGCAAAGCTGTGTTAGGAAGTCAGGGAAAAATAAAAAAGCCTGAAAGCAGGTCTTTAATTCAGACAAACTTGAGGCCTAACTGAGAATGGACTGATTTTAATCTTTTAGGTACAGTTTAGATTACAGATCATCTTCTCTGCCCCCATCCTTTCCCCGGTGCTCTTTGACAATGATTGCAGTTTAGCTGAGGTAGATGTGTACATGAGGAAGATCTCATATCTGACTAGTATATCAGGTAATTTTGAGCCTCAGTGTCTCACTGGTTAACATATTCTTTTTCCTTGAAGATTTCTCCAGAGGTGGCCAGATCTAAGTTATCACCATCCCCAAGGAAGTCTAGCAAATCTCCAAAACGAAGATCCAGTCCCAAATCAGCATCTTCAGCTAGTAAGAAAGAGAAGAAAGCATCTACTGTCTCTTCTTCCCCACTTCTGGATCAGCAGAGGTCAGTGTGTAGATGCATCTTGTCAGCAAGTGAGAACAGAGAACCATGCTGGTTTTGATTTTACTGCTCCATTCATATGGATTTTCATTTTCCTTGCTTACAGGACTTTGGATTCTGTAACTCCAGGGGAAGGTCTCTAAATTGTGCACTGGGAATCATCTCATGTAGAAAAATGTTAAATGTGTGCAGTGGATCAGTTTGATGGTTTACAAGCTGGCTCTTGTGTTTGGAGGGTGTGGAGTCTGTTCCAGAGGGACAGGGAACTTGTGGAGAGGGAGCAGAGCAGGGACACTGCAATGCTGAGGGCACTGGAGCAGCTCTGTGCTGGCCAGAGGCTGAGAGAGCTGGGGCTGCTTAGGCTGCAGCAGAGCAGCCTGAGGGGAGATGTGCTCAGTGCTGAGCAATCCTTACTGGGGGGGGGCAGGAGGCTGGGGCCAGGCTGTGTGCTCTGGGACACAAACTAGCAGCCAGGCAGCTCCAGCTCAACAGCAGCAGCAACTTTTCCTTGGAGGCTGCTGGAGCACTGGCCCAGGCTGCCCAGGGAGCTGCTGGAGTCTCCATCTCTGGAGGGTTTGTCAGTGGTAGTTTATCTGGGAAAATCTCTACTATTTCATCTTGTGAGATCCATATTAAACATATTGGGATGCTTCACCTTGCATGAGGTACTTAATATTCAGTTGAAGACATGAGTATCTTGTGATGAGTTGTTCAAGTTATCTTGTGTGTGTTTGTTTGGGGTGTTGCATTGCAGAAATGGGAGTCTACACATGACAGTCCCTCAAGTTCTGCTTCTCTGAGGTGTGCAGCTCATGCAAAGCTCTTCTAACTTGGAAAACTGCTTCTGTTTGGATGGGAGCAGGTCATCTTGCTGCAGAAATAAAAGGTTATCAATGGAAGAGTTCAGTGGGCTATGAGCACAGGCTGAGAGAGTTGGGATTGTTCAGCCTGGAGAAGAGAAGGCTCCCAGGAGACCTTCTGGTGGCCTTCCAGGATCTGCAGGGGCTCCAAGAGGGCTGGGGAAGGACTTGTTAGGATGTCAGGTAGTGCTAGGACTAGGGGAATGGATCCAAGCTTGAGGAGGGCAGATTTAGGTTGGCTGTTAGGCAGAAGTTGTTGCCCAGGAGGGTGCTGAGCCACTGTGCCAGGTTGCCCAGAGAGGTGGTGGCAGCCCCAGCTCTGGCAGTGTTGGGGCTGGGAGCAAGCTGCTCTAGTGCCAGCTGTCCCTGCCCATGGACCTAGAGGAGCTTTCAGCTCCCTGCCAACCCTGGGAGCTCTTTTGCCATCTGCATTTACTCTTCACCCTTCAGTCTGGTCCAGTTGTTGAGTGCTGCTTGCTAAAGGACTGATGAATCCTACCCTCAAGGCTTGAAGAAGCAGCCATCATTTGCACTTGTTGGCAGTTGTCCCTGTTTTCTCCCCACCCCTCTTGACTTCTCTCCAGGAGTTCTAAAAGCAGCCAGAGTAAAAAGAAAGGTCCTCGTACCCCTAGTCCTCCTCCTCCTGTGCAAGAGGAAACTCCCCTGGGGAAGAAACACAAAGAGAAGCACAAAGCAAAGGAACGTTCAGAGGAGAAGCCAAGGGAGCTGAAAGAGAGAGGCCGTGACTTTGAGAGGCACAAGGAGAAGAAAGAGAAGCAGAGGTAAGTGCTGTTGCTTTATCAGCTTTTTACATGAAGGTGACCTTGCTTCTAAAGTGATAGAACACTGAATAAATAAGGAATTTAGACCTGCTTTGCCAACAACTTAGTCCTCATTAAATAGCTGTTATATAAATGGACTATATAACTATCAGATTGGTAACTTGAATTCCTTCATCCGTTTGCTAAATGCCCTTTTGAGGCAGCTGGACCTCCACCAGTGGAGCAACCCATTAGCCAAAATCTGATCTTCTTCTCTTGCCTGTGCTTGTGAAATCTGAAGAGGACTAGTAGCTTTCTCCATTGGCAGGAACATCTTTAAACTCTCAACAGGTTAAAAGTCTTTCTGAAGGAGTCAGGCTGTTGTAATCACTTCTGTGTATCTATAGTGGACTGACAGGAATATTCCTGTTATTACCTGAAGCAGAGATCTCCATTTCAGTTGGAAAAATACATCATCTACATTTTAAACCTGGATTCCTTCGATAAAAATAGGGTAGATGTTTGTAAATGCTTACTTTGTAAGGCTAAGGAGTGGAAGAGCAGGGAATTGTGTGTTTGTATTAAGTTACACCATTCTTACTTTCAGATGTATTATTTCCTGCCCTTCCCATTCCTGGAAGGAGGTTGTAAACAGTAGAAGATGTTCTAGGTAGTGCTGGAAGGATCAAGAGAGTCTTTGTCTTATTCTGCTGTAATCAGGTGGTGTTGTGGGGTCTACAGCCTTTTATTTTGGGGATTTTTACCTTTTTTTTCCCCCTTCCAAAGCAGTAAAAATGAAGGAATAATGTCAAACTTCCACAATCTACAGTAATTGAAATAGTTCAAGGTTCTGACAGAACCTTGGAAACTGGAGTTGTGTTGGGAAATGTCTGAGGCTTATTCATTGCAGTGCTCAGATGACAGACATTTTATAGGAGGGCAGTGAGATATCTCTCCATGGGTAGGAATTGTGTTCCACTGCCACATGGAATATTAGGTTAAATTACCAGTGTTTTTTGGCTTTGGTGTGTTGTGCAACCCAATGATGAGCCGGAAATTGAGTGCCTACCTTGCATGGTTGAGTTTTGTTAGCTGAAGGTAATTTTATGTGTGCATGAGCTGATTCTGTCAGTTCTTAGGGGTTTGAGAAACATTGAGCTGCTCTCCTTAGGGCCATGCTTTAGATGAGCTTAGAGCTCTCTTCAAACCTTCACGATTCTCCCATTCTTGACCTCGTGAACACAAGATTCGACCTCGGAGTTGTAACTTTGTAGAGGTGTGCTAATGCCATAGTGTTGTCTGTTTGCTTCCCAGGGATGCCTCTGAAAGCTCGCACAGACAGAAGCGTTCTCCCAGCCCTGCAGATCACTCTGGCAGCAACTCTTCCCCTTCCAGAGAGTACTCCCCACCCGCTGCCAGGCGCAGAGCAGCCTCCCGCGTGCCAGCCAAGGCGAGCGCGCACAAGCACAGCTTCTCACCCGCGCGCAGGTGCGAGCTCAGCTGCTGCAACCCCAGGGCACAAACCTCCTCTCTTCCTTCCTTCCTTTGTCTCTATGTTGTGCGTTTGTGTGTGCCTTAAACACTTGAGCTCTTGGAGAGCATGGTGACATGGTGCCTTGAGGGAATCTGGA
>VWZO01014463.1:23131-87352 GCA_013396975.1 Bucco capensis
TAGACATTAGGAGGAATTTCTTTGCTGCAAGGGTTGTGAGCCATTGGCACAGGCTGCCCAGGGAGGTGCTTGAGTCCCCATCCCTGGAGGGGTTTAAGAGACAGGGAGATGTTGCATTGGGGAGCATCATTTAGCAGGTTGCTAGGGCTAGGACAAAGGCTGCACTGATGATCTCCAAGGTCTCTTCCAGCTGGAACTGTTCTAGGATTCTATGATTCTATGACAGGCTCCAGAGCTCATTCTCTTCAGGGCACAGCTGATATCAGTTGTCTCACTGAGAACTGTTTCTGGTGAGGTTTGCAAGATAGATCTGTGTTACCAGAAAATTACAGGGAGGTTCTACTACCTTTGGTAAAGTAGTCCCTCACCTGAAACTGAGAGCATCATCTCTATCATCTGGCTGTTGATTTGAACTCACCAACATTATCTATGAACAACCAAAAAAGGTAACTAAAGGACTTAAAATTAAGTGGTATTTTCGATGTATTGTCCCTGTGTGGCTTTTCTGACTCCTCTTTGGGGTTTTGTGAAGTGGAAAGGAATTGGGAGTTGAGGCCAATGAGAAGAGATGCCTGCAAGTTGCTTTGATGGGGGTGGGGGGGAAATGCTGCTGAGCTCCAAGGCTTGAAGTGTGTGTGTGTGTGTCACTGTTAGGCTGTGCCAGAGATAACATACCATGAGGAAATCTTCAGTTAAGGGATGGGATTTTGAGGATGAAAGACACTTTGCATGCTTTTCCTTACTCTCTTAGCTGTTCTTTTCCCCTCTTTGTGCAAACCTTCATGTTTGCTCAGATTTTAAGTAGATATGCATGTGGGTTTTCAAGATCCAGACCCAAATTGCTTAAAGGTAAATGCTTATAATAAAAGACAGAAGTTAAAAGTGCACAAGGAGACACAATTGTGAGTCATTAAATGCTCTCTAACCATGTCAAGTTAAGGATACTTGGGGATTCTATCCTTGCTCCCCTGGAGGGAAGGCTGCTGTGCTCTTTTGTGGGAACAGCATTTGTTTTCAGCAGGGTAGAGAATGCAGAAATTATTTTAATCACTTTATTGTAGAGGGAAGAACCTTTCAAATCAAGTTGCTCCAGGTGTGCCTGTTCTAACTTCCTTGCAGGTCTGCTTCCCCCTCAGGCCAGCATCATTCTCCTATATCCTCCAGACACCACTCCTCTTCCTCCCAGTCAGGCTCCTCCATTCAGAGACATTCTCCTTCTCCGCACCGCAAGAGAACTCCTTCTCCCTCCTACCAAAGGACAGCTTCCCCCCCTGCAAGGAGATCTTCTTCTTCTCCCTATCCCCCCCACTCTTCCTCTTCTCCTCAGAGGAAGAGAAGCCCTTCAAGACACAGATCCCCTGGAAGAGACAAGGGAAGGCACGATCGGGATCGGAGCTCGCAGTCTCACGACAGGCGCCACGACAGGCGAGAGGGTAGGCATGAGAAACAGCAGCTCACAAACACTTGTGTTGGTAAACAAATTGCATTTGGAACTTGATTTTTCATGCCTGAGGGTGAAGAAAATGCTGGCTGTGCTGTTGTTGTGCCTGTGCTGGTGGTGCTGTGTGCAGTGGAGTGTTGCTGATAGCTGATTGTAAAGATTCTGTAGGCATCTATCTGGGTGTTTGTTGTGTGGTGTCAGTAGATAAGTGATCTTCATAGATGAGTGGATCAGCTGAGTGACAGCAGCATGCCTCCAAGGAAATCTTATCTTCTCCCTGAGGTGCCCAGATGCTAATTGAGTCCTCACTGATTGCTCTGTCTATTGTCTTTTTTTAATTTGCATTAAGTGAGGTGTGTGCAAAGGAATCAGTCTTTCCCTCTGGAAGTGTGTGGAGCTGGCTGAGCATTTTGTGATGGACAAACATGATGTTTCTCTCAAGAGAGATTACAAAGAATACATCTGTCAGCTTTTTTTAGGCTGCCTGCAAACTTTACCTCCCTGTAGCAGTAACAGAATAAAGACCTAATATTAAAGAAGAAGATAGGTTGAGGTCTTAAAAGCAAATGATTTAAATCTAGCAGATATTTCCTGAAAATATGTGTGTGTGGAGAGAAAAAAAACAGAATCTATGATGGGAGGAAGAGAGCTCCTACCTTAAAGTTAGTAAGGTGCGCTTGATGTGGGGAGCAGGAGGCTGGGGCCAGGCTTTGTGCTGTGGTGCCCAGGGACAGGCACAAACTAGCACCCATGAAGCTCTATCTGAACATCAGAAAGAGCTTTTTCCCTTGGAGGGTGGTGGAGCAGTGGCCCAGGGAGCTGCTGGAGTCTCCATCTCTGGAGCCATTCCAAAGCCACCTGGACACATCCTGTGCAAGCTGCTCTAGGTGAGCCTGCTCTGGCAGGGGAGCTTGGACTAGCTGAGCTCCAGAGGTCACTTCCAACCCCTAACAGTCCGTGATTCTGTAATATGTTTGAAATACATTTTTAGCATGCCAAATTGTCTTTTCAACAGATAAATTATGGTCAAGTGCAGGTTTAAATCCACAAAGAAGATGTTTTAAAGCTTACTGAGAGGTTAGGTAGATACCCAACAGGATCTTCTACTTATGTATGACTTGTGATTGTCTGTGTGTCTGCCAGGAGTATATTTTACCTGTCTGATTGTAGTGTTGTTTGTGTACTAAGTGCTGATGAAGCTAGGTTGATGACATCCTTTCAAATGCTTTCCAGAAACTCGAGGGAAAAGGGAAAAGGAAAGAGAGCCACGAGACGATCGGGACTACGAGCAGGAGCAGAGCTCCTCCCGGGATCACAGAGACGAGCGAGAGGCTCGTGAGGGGAGAGACCGCAGAGACACCCGAGACACCCGAGACAGGAGGGAGCCCAGGGAATCCAGAGACACTCGGGACTCCAGGGAGAGCAGGGATTACAGCAGGGATGCCAAGGAGAGTCGGGAGCAGAGGGAGTCGCGCTCCACGCGGGATTGCCACGACTACCGCGAGCGAGAGAGCCGCGACGGCCACAAGAAGGAAGAGCAGTACCAGGAGGAGTCGCGCAGCTACGGCAGGTCTCACGGCAGGGAGGAGAGCTCCCGTGCTGAAAGCAGGAATGACTCCAGAAGTGACTCCAGAAACGAGAGCAGGACTGATAGAACTGGCAGGAGTCGAGGCAGAGGCCCAGAATTGTCTGACAAGGGTATGACACCAGCTAAACAAATGCATGAGGGCAGCTGTCAGAGGGGAGATTGGAGAGTGACATTCCTGCTGGCTTGGTTGATATGTGCTGAGGAGGTGCTGCCAGATAGTTGATGCTTTTAAAGCTAGGGTCAATTAGAATAGTTCAATTAGAACAGTTGCTTAAATTCTATATATAACACATCTGTGTTCTCCATTCATTCAAGTGGCATAACTGGCATTGTTCAGCCTGGAGAAGAGAAGGCTTCAGGGGACTTACTAGTGACCTTCCAGGACCTAAAGGGAACTTCCAAGCAGGCTGCAGAGGGCCTGTTTGCAAAGGCCTGCAGGGAAAGGACAAGGGGCAATGGTTTGAAATTGGAGAGGAGTAGATTTCAACTGGACATGAGAAAGAAGTTGCTCCCCACGAGGGTGGTGGAACACTGGCCCAGGTTACCCAGGGAGGTGGTTGAGTTGCCATCCCTGGAGGCATTGCAGGTGAGGCTTGCCAGGGCTCTGGGCAAGCTGCTCTAGTTGGGGATGTCCCTGGCCACTGTAGGGGGGTTGGACTAGATGAGCTCCAGAGCTCCCTTCCAACCCAAACCAGTCTAGGATTCTGTGATAATGCTGGTATTCTGCCATCCCATTTGAAACCAAACTAACCTCTCCACCACATGAAATAATGTTTCTGCAACCCTATGTTTGCCCATGGGCTACAAACACAAGTAAGAGGCTGATGTGGAGACCTTCTTGTGGCCTTCCAAGATCTGCAGGGGCCTGCAAGGAAGCTGGGGAAGGACTTTTCAGGATGTCAGGCAGTGCTAGGACTAGGGGGAATGGATCCAAACTTGAGGAGGGCAGATTTAGGTTAGCTGTTAGGCAGAAGTTGTTTCCCAGGAGGGTGCTGAGNGAGGGCAGCAGCTGTCAGAGGGGAGATTGGAGAGTGACATTCCTGCTGGCTTGGTTGATATGTGCTGAGGAGGTGCTGCCAGATAGTTGATGCTTTTAAAGCTAGGGTCAATTAGAATAGTTCAATTAGAACAGTTGCTTAAATTCTATATATAACACATCTGTGTTCTCCATTCATTCAAGTGGCATAACTGGCATTGTTCAGCCTGGAGAAGAGAAGGCTTCAGGGGACTTACTAGTGACCTTCCAGGACCTAAAGGGAACTTCCAAGCAGGCTGCAGAGGGCCTGTTTGCAAAGGCCTGCAGGGAAAGGACAAGGGGCAATGGTTTGAAATTGGAGAGGAGTAGATTTCAACTGGACATGAGAAAGAAGTTGCTCCCCACGAGGGTGGTGGAACACTGGCCCAGGTTACCCAGGGAGGTGGTTGAGTTGCCATCCCTGGAGGCATTGCAGGTGAGGCTTGCCAGGGCTCTGGGCAAGCTGCTCTAGTTGGGGATGTCCCTGGCCACTGCAGGGGGGTTGGACTAGATGAGCTCCAGAGGTCCCTTCCAACCCAAACCATGCTAGGATTCTATGATAATGCTGGTATTCTGCCATCCCATTTGAAACCAAACTCTAACCTCTCCACCACATGAAATAATGTTTCTGCAACCCTATGTTTGCCCATGGGCTACAAACACAAGTAAGAGGCTGATGTGGAGACCTTCTTGTGGCCTTCCAAGATCTGCAGGGGCCTGCAAGGAAGCTGGGGAAGGACTTTTCAGGATGTCAGGCAGTGCTAGGACTAGGGGGAATGGATCCAAACTTGAGGAGGGCAGATTTAGGTTGGCTGTTAGGCAGAAGTTGTTCCCCAGGAGGGTGCTGAGCCACTGTGCCAGGTTGCCCAGAGAGGTGGTGGCAGCTCCATCCAGCCCTGGCAGTGTTGGGGCTGGGAGCAAGCTGCTCTAGTGCCAGCTGTCCCTGCCCATGGACCTAGAGGTCTCTTCAGCTCCCTTCCAACCCTGCCAAGTCTCTGATTCTATGACCAGGGGATGGTGATGTAGAAAGTTAGCAGTTTGAAAAGAATACCTTTGCTATTAAAATACGTGACACTGGAGTTGGTTAAGTGGAGTTGAATACAATTTCTCTTGCCATAAGCAGCTCATTCAAGCCTCTGAGAAGTTACTACTTCAGCTGGATTTCCTTGCCTGTGCAAACTCATCCTGACCCTTGCTCCACCTCTCTTTAGGAAGCCGAGGCACTAGAGGATCCCAAGTGGATGGTCACAGCAGTAGTGGCAACTACCATGAGAGCTGGGAGTCCAGGAGCAGCTACCCGGATCGGGATCGCTACGAGAGTCGGGAGCAAGGCAGGGATTCCTCCTTTGAGAGGAGGCATGGCGAGCGGGACAGGCGTGACAACAGGGACAGAGGTATGGCAGCAGACACCCAGCCAGCTGCAGGGCTGCTCTTAGGCAGCCATGTGTGTGTGTGGGGGGGGCTTTCTCCTTTGTCTTCATAAAGAACTTACTTGTCACTAGGCCTTCCCTTGGTGTAAGTTAACTTGTGTAGTAAGACCTCTCTCTGGCAGTGTATCCAGGAATGCTCTGGGCTTTCTCCCTCCCTGTGGCTAGATTTTGGGACTTGCTGGTTTAATTCACAGGATCATAAAGGTTGGAAGAGACCTCTAAGCTCCTCAAGTCCAACTATCCCTGTCACCCCCAGGACACTAAGCCATGGCCCTAAGGGGAGCAGCTAGATGTTTAACCCCTGCAGGGATGGAGACTCCAGCAGCTCCCTGGGCAGCCTGGGCCAAGCCTGAACAACCCTTGCAGGGAAGAAATTCCTCCTTATATCCAATCTGAACCTCCCCTGCTGCAACTTGAGCCCATTTCCTCTTCTCCTATCACTAGTAACCAAGGAAAAGAGCCCTACCCCCAGCTCACTGCAAGCTCCTTGCAGGGAGTTGTAGAGAGAGCTAAGGTCTGCCCTGAGCCTCCTCTTCTCCACACTAACCAACCCTCAGCTGCTCCTCAGCACACTTGTGCTCCAGAGCTCTCCCTAGCCTCCTTGCCCTTCTCTGCACACACTCCAATGCTTCTGGCTCCTTCTTGGCCTGAGAGGCCCAAACCTGAGCCCAGCACTCTAGGGGTGAGCTCCCCAGTGCTGAGCACAGGAGGATGCTCACTTCTCTGCTCCTGCAGCTCACACTAGTTCTGCTCCAGGCCAGGATGCTGTTAGCTTTCTCGGGCACCTGGGCACTCTGCTGCCTCATGTGCAGTCAACTGTGAGCCAGCAGCCCCAGCTCCTTCTGTGCAGTCATGACTGCATTCAGTAGTGCTTCTGTCTGTCTAGAAACATGATCCTTTTGCACTGTGAATTGCTTGCGTGTGCTTCGAGGAAGGGCTGACTTAGTTACAGACTAATTACTGCTAAAGTGAGCGACAGGTTAGGTTTATTAATTTAAAAATATCATTCCCTGGGGAATTGAATCGTGATAATTAGCCAGTAGGCATTGAAACAGATGCCAGTGATCATGGGAAGAGTAGAAAAGACTCTTCTGTTAGATGAAGTATGCAAGATGTCACACTTGTGCACCTCTAAGAACTTAGTGCCACCTTTTACTCTGGAAAATATTTGTATGGCTCACCAATTAAGAGAAGAGGAGAGGTCAGGGGAAAGAAAATAGCATGGAAATGAAAGGAGGAGCTGTGAAGAATAAGTCTCAAATGACTACAGGGCTTTTTGTGTCTTCTGAGCTTTGATTTGCAAGTGGCAGATCCATTCTAGCTGTTTGGCTTCAGCTTTTCAAAGGGATATTTTTGTAACCTACTTTGCAAGATGCTTTCTGGCCTATTTTAAATGCCTCTTGTTGCTTGTTCTTCTGAAAGGTTCTGCTTTAGAGTCTCTCTTGTCTTCAAGGCAGGATTTCAACAAACCTTCATCTTCTAGGCATCCTTTTTCCTTGTCAGCTGAAAAAATCCTGCAGCCTGACTGTGTCCTGGGGGTTAGCTTTGGCAGGCTAAAGCTTTCATCTCTCCCTCCTCAAACAACCATGGACACATTACCATGTGATTTGTGCTCCTCATATCATTCTGGCTTCTACATCTAATAAGAATTAAACAAGCAAAACCAGCCCCAAATCTCCTAGAAGTCAAATCATGTCAAGATGTCTAGAAGGGGAGTTGCTTCGAATGGATTGTGTCTCCCTTGAACAGAGATAAGATTGGTTGTTTTCTTCTTTAATAATTGAAATCCCTTGGTTATAATTCAGGGCTTAGTTTCTATAATTAGACCACAGACAACATTTTTCACTCAGAGAAAAATGGAGATAGATTTTGGGTTGGTATTTAGTGCTGTGAAGTTTTCCCATCCGTGGCACAACTGTCACTCAGGTTTAGCTTTTCATTTTAACCTGCTAACAGAGGGAGCATTAAGTCATGGTTAATTCACTCAGAGATGAAAATTGATTAAAGTGATGGAAATACAGGTTTTATTGATTTAGTCCTGTTCCCACTCTGCCTGCTTGTCCCTGGTGGACTTGGTCTCAATTTACAGCCATGTGTAATGGAGCAAAAAATACCAACCTCTCTCCATGCCATTTTTGGCTTGCCTTGTGCTTTCAATTGATATTGTGGAAAAATAGTTCTATTGATCTGTTGTGGGTCCAGTACTACTGCCATCAGCACAGAAATTGTTTGGAAGTGGTCAGAATTTGGAGGAATATCTGAAATAGAATGAACAAAAGGCATCTCAGTCTGTGAAGAATAAATAGCATTAGATAAATCAGGTTTCACTCTCCTTCTGCAGCAGTCCTTTCCTGCATAAGGGTAGTTTTCTCCCTGACTAATCAACTACCTGAAGAAGGGAAAACTCAGCTTCTACAGCTCTGAGACTGCAGCAAACACACAGGAAAACTTGTAGCCAGGAAGGCTAATGGCATCCTGGGTGCAGCAAGCAGAGTGTGGCCAGCAGGCCAAGGGAGGTTCTCCTTCCCCTCTGCTCTGCCCTGGGGAGGCCACAGCTGCAGGATTGGGGTCAGTTCAGGGCTCCCCTGTTCCAGAGGGACAGGGAACTTGTGGAGAGGGAGCAGAGCAGGGACACTGCAATGCTGAGGGCACTTGAGCAGCTCTGTGCTGGCCAGAGGCTGAGAGAGCTGGGGCTGCTTAGGCTGCAGCAGAGCAGCCTGAGGGGAGATGTGCTCAGTGCTGAGCAATCCTTACTGGGGGGGGGGGCAGGAGGCTGGGGCCAGGCTGTGTGCTCTGGGACCTAGGCAATGGGCACAAACTAGCAGCCAGGCAGCTCCAGCTCAACAGCAGCAGCAACTTTTCCTTGGAGGCTGCTGGAGCACTGGCCCAGGCTGCCCAGGGAGCTGCTGGAGTCTCCATCTCTGGAGCCATTCCAAAGCCACCTGGACACATCCTGTGCAAGCTGCTCTAGGTGAGCCTGCTCTGAGAGGGGAGCTTGGACTAGCTGAGCTCCAGAGGTCCCTTCCAACCACTAACAGTCTTTCCAAATCACTAGTCCTTTTGGTCTGTTTCCCTCCCCAAAGAGAGATGTGCATTTTCTGCAGGGAGCTGCTCTTCTTTTCATGCAAGCCAATACCTAGATTGTCAAAAGGAAAAGCTTTTGGGTTTGTATTAGTGTCCTGCAAGTTGTCTGTGTCCCTGTAGCTGCACTTGGTAACCAAAGCTGCTTCTCCTTGCAGATCAGAGAGGAAGCTCACCTGTAAGACATCAAGGCCGAGGAGATGACCTGGAGAGGGATGAGAGGAGGGAAGAGCGAAGGGTGGATCGGTCTGATGAGAGGAGAGAGGAAAGGGCTCGGGAGAGAGAGAGAGACAGGGAGAGAGACCGGGAGAGGGAGAGGGAGAGAGACAGGGAAAGAGAACGGGAGAAGGAGAGAGAGCTGGAAAGAGATCGTGCTCGGGAACGGGAGAGGGAGAGAGAGAGAGACAAAGACAGGGAGAGGGAGCGGGAGCGAGACAGGGAGCATGACAGGGAGCGTGAGAGGGAGAGGGAGAGGGAGAAGGAGCGCGAGCGCCAGAGAGAGGAACGGGACAGGGAGAGGGAAAGGGAAAGGGAGAGAGACAGAGACAGGGACAGGGACAGAGGGAGGGACAGGGAGAAGGAAAGAGAGCGCCAGAGAGACTGGGAGGACAAGGAGAAAGGCAGGGAGGAGCGCAGGGAGAAGAGAGAAGACATCCGAGAAGAGAGGAGCTCAAGAGATGTCCATGAGGAGAGGAAATCCAAGTGAGTGGAGCTGAATGTTTCCTCAGTGAAAGGAGGGGGGAGAGGCTCTCTTGTCCTGTTGGTTTCAGTGAGTTAGTAAGCAGGAATCCTAAGGAAGAAGAGAGCATGTTGATGCAGAAGCCTGCTCTGGAGCCATGTCACCCCTCCATCTGTGTGCCATGTGCTGGTGACCCCAAAAGCAGTGTGCTCTTGGGAATGTTACTGTAGTGCTTTGTTAGTGCAGCCTCATGGAACTCTTGAGGAGCTCACAGCTGAGTCAGCCAATGGCATTTTCCCCTCTAGAGACACTTAAGGGCCTTGCCCTTAAGATGTAGCCATTCTTGGAAACAGAATAGCATGCTTGGGGTACCTTTAGCAGCCTGGAAAGTCAGATAGCACCTCACTAGGCCTCATTATGGCTTAACTTGTTCATTTTCTGTGGAGCATGCTAATTAGCCTTTGCATTACTGAACTTTCAGTCCCAGAAGACTTGAACAATATCCTGATTTGATTTGATTTTTTTTTTCCTTTTTTTCCTTCAGTACAATAAAATTCTCACTGTTCTATCAATAAGAAGCAAAACTAGTGTTGCCCTGAGTGGCTGCTTTGCTCAGAAATCATGAGTAGCTTTTTTTGGTGAGGGAATTGTGGATTCCTGTAAATGAATCTAGAACCAGGCTCTCCCTCATCCCACTGAGGGGAGAAGTAAGGAAGTGTCTAAGTGGGAGCTGAGCTGCTTCTGGATGACATCCCACCCTTTCAGATAGTTGTCTGAAAGGCTTGAATCTTAGTTTAGAGTATCTTAGGGTGCTCAGAAAACTGCTCCCACTTGCAGTTGGGAAGAACACCTCAGAAAACTCCAAACTCCCAGCCATCCTTCTGTGTGTTGTCTGCTGGGTGAGGTGCTTAGACCTCACGGAGTGTACTGATGATCAAGCAAAGCTTTCCATACTGTCTCCCATGGTATCCTCACAGCCAAACTTGAGAAGTGTGGATTGGGAGACTGTGCTGTGAGATGGATTGGGAACTGGCTGAAGGACAGAGCCCAGAGAGTTGTGGTCAGTGGAGCAGAGTCTAACTGGAGACCTGTGACTAGTGGTGTGCCCCAGGGGTCAGTGCTGGGGCCAGGACTGTTCAATATATTCATCAATGATCTGGATGAAGGGGGAGAGTGTTCCCTCAGCAAGTTTGCAGATGATCCCAAGCTTGGAGCAGTGGCTGGCACACCAGGAGCTGTGCTGCCATCCAGAGTGACCTGGACAGGCTAGAGACATGGGCAGGGAGAGACTGAATGACATTTAACAAGGGGAAGTGTAAAGTACTGCATGTGGGAAAGAACAAGCCCATGGATCAGTCCAGACTGGGAACTGATGTGTTGGAGAAGAGCCCTGGGGAAAAAGCTCTAGGAGTGCTGGTGGCTAGGAGGATGCCCATGAGGCAGCAATGTGCCCTTGTGGCCAAGAGGCCAATGGCATCCTAGGATGCATGAAGAGGAGCGTGGCCAGCAGAGCCAGAGAGGTTCTTCTCCCCTCTCCTGTGCCCTGGGGAGGCCTCCCCTGGAATGCTGTGTCCAGTTGTGGGCCCCTCAGCTCCAGAAGGATAGGGAGCTGCTGGAGAGAGTCCAGCCCAGGGCCAGAAAGCTCCTGAAAGGAGTGGAGCATGTGCCCTAGGAGGACAGGCTGAGAGAGCTGGGTCTCTGCAGCCTGGACAAGAGGAGACTGAGAGGAGACCTCAGCAATGCTTAGAAATCTGGGAAGGGTGAGTGTGAGGAGGAGAGAGCCAGGCTCTGCTCCATGGCATCCAATGGTAGGCCAAGAGGGAATGGGAGCAAGCTGGACCACAGGAGGTTTAGTATTAAGCTGAGGAGGAACTTGTTTGCAGTTCAGGTGCCAGAGCACTGGCCCAGGCTGCCCAGGAGCCTGTGGAGTCTCCTTGTCTGGAGCCATTGCAGAGCTGCCTGGACACATTGCTGTGTGAGCTGGTCTAGGTGCTCCTGCTCTGGCAGGGGGGTTGCACTAGATGATGTCTCTAGGGCCCTTCCAGCCCCTGACATGGTGTAATGGATGCGTGTTTTCCCTGGAGCTCTGAGTGCTGTGTTTGTGGTGCAGGAAGCGGCACAGGACAGAGAGCAGCCCAAGCCCTCGGCAGTCTCCCAAGCGGCGCCGCGAGCACTCTCCTGACAGCGATGCCTACAACAGTGGCGAAGACAAAAGTGAGCAGCAAGGGGATTTATTTCTGCACCTTGGACCTCCTGCTTGGGAGAAACAACTTGCAATCTTACATGGAAAAAACATGGGGCAAGGTTTTCTAAGGGTCTTGCTCATTTTTATGAGCAAGACCATTTATTTGTCTTCTGTCTTCACGTGTGTTACATGTGCCAGGAGATTGTGACATCTAGATCTATGGGGTAAGAGTCATGCTTACCAACAGGGAAACAGAGTCACTGGGGTTGGGAGAGACCTCTCAAACCATCAAGGCCGACCATACCAGAAGTTCAGCTCCAGAAGTTAGTTCAGCTCCATAACTAGTAAGTTAGTTCAGTTCCATAACTGAGTAAGTTCAGTTCCATAGGTAAGTCCAGCTCCATAACTAACTTAGTTCAGCTCCATAACTAACTTAGTTCAGCTCCATAACTAACTTAGTTAGTTCAGCTCCATAAGGAAGTAAGTTCAGCTCCATAACTAAATTCAGCTCCATAACTAAGTTCAACTCTATAACTGAGTAAGTTCAGCTCTATAACTGAGTAAGTTCAGCTCCATAACTAAGTAAATAAGTTCAGCTCCATAACTAAGTTAGTTCAGCTCCATAACTAAGTAAGTTTAGCTCCATAACTAAGTAAGTTCAGCTCCATAACCAACAGCTGAGTTCAGTTCAGCTCCATAACTCCCTGAACTTGTCCTGCAGCAGCAGCAGCAGCAGCAGCAGCAGCCACAGCCTTTGGGGCATGCCCAAGGTGCCAGTGGTGCCCTGCTGTCCTTGCTGAGCCCAAGCCAATGGCTCTTTGCCCGTTGGTGCCAGTGGTGCCCTGCTGTCCTTGCTGAGCCCAAGCCAATGGCTCTTTGCCCATTGGTGCCAGTGGTGCCCTGCTGTCCTTGCTGGCCCCAAGCCAATGGCTCTTTTCCTGTTGGTGCCAGTGGTGCCCTGCTGTCCTTGCTGAGCCCAAGCCAATGGCTCTTTGCCCATTGGTGCCAGTGGTGCCCTGCTGTCCTTGCTGAGCCCAAGCCAATGGCTCTTTGCCCGTTGGTGCCAGTGGTGCCCTGCTGTCCTTGCTGAGCCCAAGCCAATGGCTCTTTTCCCGTTGGTGCCAGTGGTGCCCTGCTGTCCTTGCTGAGCCCAAGCCAATGGCTCTTTGCCCAGTGGTGCCAGTGGTGCCCTGCTGTCCTTGCTGAGCCCAAGCCAATGGCTCTTTTCCCGTTGCAGATGAGAAGCACAGGCTGCTGAGCCAGGTGGTGAGGCCCCAGGACTCACGCTCCCTCAGCCCCTCTCACATCCCAGAGGAGAGGCATAGTCGCTGGAAAGAGGAGGAGAGGAAGGCAGACAGGAAGGAAAGTGCCCGCAGGTACGAAGAAGCTGAGTTTAAAGAGAGAGTTTCTTCAGCAGATAAGCAAAGAGAGCAAGCAGATGCTTCTGAAAGCTCCAGGTCTAGGGTTCAGGAGACCCTTGGACACCGTCCCTCCGAGGAAAGAGATGCTTCTGATAGAATGCATGATGATAACAAGAAGAAGTCTAAGGTGCAGAAGAAGGCCACAAAGAAGAAGAAGGATGAGGACAGTGGGGTGGAGAGGTACACGAATGAATCCACAGCTGAGGAAAGCCAGGTCTTTTCACCCAAAAAAGGTCAGAAGAAGAAAAATGTGGAGAAAAAGAGGAAGAGATCCAAGGGGGATTCTGAAGTTTCTGATGAAGAAATTGTTCCCCATCACAAAAAGAAGAAAGGCCCAAGGACCCCTCCTGTAACAAAAGAAGAGTTGGTTGAAGCACCAGCTGAGAAAGCTGTGGCAGAAGTGCCCCCAAAAAGAGAGGAGACAACCTTCAGTGACTGGTCAGATGAAGATGTGCCTGAACGTGGTGACATCGTGGTTCCCGAGAGAAGCACTGAGGATTCCCATCGGAAAAGTCACAGGACAAGGGGGGAGAAGGTGGAAGGTGCTCATGTGACTCTAGAGGATGGAGGCCACCGGAAAGCTGTGGATCAGAAGCGCAGCAGCAGCCTGGGCAGCAACCGGAGCCATGCCTCCAGCAGGCTCAGATCCCCTTCCAATGAGTCAGCTCATCGCAGTGGAGATGACCAGACTGCCAGGAAGAGGATCCTGCACAGCAGCTCCAGAGACAGGGACAGGGAGAGAGAGAAGAAAAGCTTGGAGATCACTGGGGAAAGGAAGTCCAGGATCGATCAGCTGAAACGAGGAGAGCCCAGTCGCAGCACTTCCTCAGGTAAGGAGAGACATCCCAACCCTAAGCATCCTGGCCTGCCTGGATATACTCTGCTCATTTGTAATTAGCAGGAAGGGAGAGGGATGTGCTCTCTGCCACTCATTCATTAAAAGGGAATGAAGCTTTCTGCAGTTGAGAAGCTGCTCCTCAGCAGGCAGGATTACCACTTGGTTTACACCAAAGCATTCAGTCAGATTCCATTCACAGGATCAGGAAGCTTGGCAGAGAGCTCTAAGCTCATCCAGCCCAAGCATCCCTAGCATTCCCATACCACTGAGGCATGGCCCTAAGCAGAGCAGCTAGATGTTTAACCCCTGCAGGGATGGAGACTCCAGCACCTCCCTGGGCCAAGGCTGAACAAGCCTTGCAGGGAAGAAATTCCTCCTTGTATCCAATCTAAACCTCCCCTTCATGCTGTCCTGGGAATAGAGTCATTTGTAGGAAGAGAAAACACTTGTGCTGACAGAACATTGAGGTAGTTTTATCATTGAAATAATGTTCTTAAATTCATCATTAACATTGTTTCATATTTTGAATGTGAATATTGTGAAATCTGTGCCTTCTCTGTGGGAAGGAGATGGATTATCATCTCAGGAGCTGTTTGCACTGAGGTCTACTTTTAATGCATATAGAAACCATCATTGCAAATCAAACTCATCACAATTAACTTATTTGGGTAGTTCCCCTTCACAAAGAAAAAGGGAGGAGAGGAGCTTAAAATGTAAATAGCAGCAGGAGGGAAATATCTTCCACTTCAAGCACTTCAGCTCATGGTTACATGCCTGCAAGGATCTTTCTGAATACTCTCAGAAACACTTCTGAATCCTTTCAGAAATGAAAGTCAAGGAAAGACTGAATATTTCCAGAAATGAAAAAGACAAATTCCCTAGGTTTTAGAAGACATGCTTTGAAAAAGTTGAGATGATTCCTTTTTTAATGAGCGAGTTCAAATGATGTACCTTCAGCTTGCCTTCTGTCAAGGTAGAAAATAGCCACTAAAAATCTGTGGAAGAGTAGGAAAAATGCTTCATCTGTGGAAGGTTTCAATCTGTAAGCAGTGTGAAGTCATGATGAATTTGGAGATGGTGCTTTGGCAGAGTTATCTGTGGAAGCTTCAATCTCTAGGCAGTCTGAAGGCCTAATTCATTTGAGGAGGATGCTTTGGCAAAGTACCTTTTCCTCCCTGAATCTTTGCAGTGCTTGGGTGGAGTGGAACGGTGTCCCATTGCCATGCTGTGGTCATGCCTGTGTTCCCAAATCTCTCCTTCAGATCGGCAAGACTCCAGAAGCCACAGCTCCAGGAGAAGCTCTCCTGAGTCTGATCGTCAGGTGCATTCCAGGTCTGGCTCCTTTGACAGCAGGGAAAGGCTGCAGGAGAGAGAGAGGCATGAGCACGAGCGGGACAGGGACAGGGACAGGAGAGAGGGGAGGCAGAGAGACTGGGACAGGGAGCTGGACAAGGAGTGGCCCAGGAGCAGGGAGAGAGAGAGGCTCCGCGAGAGAGAGAGGGAGAGGGAGAAAAGGAGGGAGCTGGAGAGAGAGAGAGACAGGCTGCTGCCTGATCCTGCTGAAAGGGAGAGGGACAGGGCTCTGGACATCAGCTCTCAGAAGGAGTCAGGCAAGCACAGTGAGAGCAAGCTGGACAGAGAGCACGAGAAGGACATGGATGGAGCTGCTCGGGATGCAGCAGCTGCTGAGAAGGAAAGAGACAAAGAGCTGGCACCTCTGCAAGGCTTTGAAGATGGGAATGAAGCTGAGAAGGTGGAGAGTTTAGAAGGTGAGCTGTTCTGGGAAAGAACCTGGACTTTTTCTTTTCCTATCACAGAATCAGTGAGGTTAGAAGAGACCTCTAAGCTCCTCAAGTGCAACCATACCTAGCACCAACATACTGCTAAGCCATGGCTCTAAGGAGAGCATCTCCTTGTTTCTTAAAGCTCTCCAGGGATGGTGACAGATCAAGTCCAAACCCACAGATCCATCAAGCTACCAACTTGGTCAGATCCCTTTCCCCTAGGATGCTTTACAGAGGTATCAACCAAGTTATTTTAGAGGTCAGATGTGTTCTCTTAAGAGTAAAGCTACACCTGTGCTTGCTGGCCTCTCCCCACTCTGGTAGCACACTGACAAGTGCTTGATTCTTCCCCTTTTAGCACAGAACTGAGCTGTATTAGAATAACCTTCTAGCAGAAGGCTCCTTGATTCCACTTTTCCTCTCTGGAAGAGAGAAAGCTGATGAGCAGTTTTCCTTGGTGTTAATTGTGTGTTCTGTGTTAATTTCTACACAAGTCTTGAGGCCTAATTTCACCAAGGTGTGACATTTCTGAGTAGAGCTAGAACACCAGCAGCACTTACTTGCCTTGTTCTGTCATTATAAGATCTATTTCTTAGCTTGGAAGTGACAGGGAATGAAGGAGGGGAAAATGAGTATTGACTTGGAACTGTTCTTTGGGTGTTTGGTTTTTTTTCCCCAATTATCCTAGAAATGATTGTCTGATTTGGAGGTGAAACATATGTCTGGCTTGCCACAACAGCCCCAAAATGACTTTGCTGAGGCAATCTCCTTCAATGCAGCTTCAGTTTGCTGGGTCTGATGGTACTGGGGATGAATAAAGTGAGGAAGGGGCAAAGAGTGGCAAAGTCTCCATGGAGTAAAACACTGGAGCTTTACAGAGAGAGTTTGGGAGCTTTACTTCCTTCAGGATAGCTGACACCTTGTGTTTGGGAGTTGTGTTTCTCTTGTAGAGCCTTTGGACTGCATCCTGACTTTGGATTGCTGTGCCAAAGCATCTGAAAGACTTTGTGGTGCTCACTTAGATTTGTGTTATCAATTCCTTCTCAGACAATCACCATCTCTCTCTTCTGGATATGGCTTTTTGTGTGCAGTTTGACTAATCCTGCAGCAAAAAAATGACTGAAACACCTCAAATTCAAACTGCTGCCTTGTGTAGGAGAGAAACAACATCTCTGTTTCCATCAGTTAATCATGCTGAATATTCTTGTCCACAAATCTAACAGTTGAGTGTGCTGAACCTCTTGGTTTAAAGGCAGTTTAGAAAACAAAGCTGCTTGCTTTAAAGCTCCAGTTGTGTGTGTGTCTCTGCAGGAGGAGAAGATGAAGCAAAGATTGAGGATGTGCAATCCCTGGGCTCTGGGGCTGGAGAATATGAGCCCATCAGTGATGATGAACTGGATGAGATTCTGGCAGGTGATGCTGAGAAGAGAGAGGATCAACAGGAGGATGAGAAGATGCCTGGTAAAAGTAGAGCAAAATAATCCCTTTGTGCTTAGCTCAGTTTGCTGCACATGAGTGCTGAGTGAGGAGTGCACTTGGGGTGCTCTTCACCCCTCAGGTGTTGAAGGATGTGGCTCAGCTGATGTCTCTGTGGCTTTGAGGAGCTGGAGATGTACCTAGCATCTGAATTGGGCTCAGTGGGATGTGCTCACTGCTCCTCTCTCCCTGTCTGTGCAGATCCTGTGGATGTTATAGATGTGGATTGGTCCAGCCTCATGCCAAAGCAGCCCAAAGAGCCACGGGAGCCTGGGGCTGCCCTCTTCAAGTTCACCCCAGGGGCTGTCATGTTGAGAGTTGGCATTTCCAAGAGGTTGGCAGGACCAGAACTCTTCAGCAAAATTAAAGAGACTTGCCAGAGAGTCTTGGAAAAACCTAAAGGTATTAAACTGTCTCTTGTCCTAAGGAAACATGCTTTAGTTCCTTAGTTTAGCTTTCAGGAGCATAGGATGTGGATGAGAATCAAGTTCCAAAGCAGTGGTGAGGAGATCTGGAACCATAGCCTAAGGAAATTCTTTTCATCCTAGAGGAATGTTCTTTTTATGAGACTATTCATGCTTTCCTAGCTTAAAATGGAGTGCAAAATACCTTCTGCAGTGAGTTAGCAGGAAGAGTGCAAGAGAGAAGGATGATTTCTTGCTTCCTCTGAAGCTCCTGTGCATGTCCTCCTGTGGGAATCATCTCCAGAATGCACAGAGGGGAGTTGGGGCTCAGAAGGAAGGAGCTAAGCCTAGGAAACATTTGCTTTCTGTAAGATCTCTCTGCCAATTGTCCCAAGAGCTCCATGGGAGAAGATTGTGGCTTATAACTAATAGTTTTTAGGGAATAGCAGCTTTTTTTTCACTCTGGTCTTAATTTGAACCAATCCTTTGCCCCATTCTTCTTTCTGCAGTTGTCTTGTTAACCTCACAGTCTCAGGTAAAGCAGGAGATAAAAACCAAGCCCAAACTTGCTTCTCCCACCCCTGTTCAGCTCTCCTTTGTGTCACTAGTAATCAGTGCTACTGCTACTTTCAGCCCAATGAAATGCAAACCCTTGGAATTCATCCTAACTAGGACAATTGTGCTAGGTGTTAGGAATACTGTCAGTGTCCCACAGCAACAGTTTCCCTGGTTTATTCCTCAGCTTGGTGTTCTTTGTTCATCTTGTGGATGAAAAGTGGATGCTAATACACTGAAATAGCTTCTTTCAGGGATTATTTCAGTAGTAGTATTGTTCTTGGGGATACAAAAGTGTGTAGTAAGGGATGGGCTTGAGGTTTGCACCTGGAGTGAGTGATGGGCTTGAGGTTTGCACCTGGAGTAAGGGATGGGCTTGAGGTTTGCACCTGGGAGTAAGGGATGGGCTTGAGGTTTGCACCTGGGAGTAAGGGATGGGCTTGAGGTTTGCACCTGGGAGTGAGTGATGGGATTGAGGTTTGCACCTTTGGGTGCATGCAGCCGATCTTTGCTCTCTTCTCCCCAGGGGTGCTGGTGCCTCTAGTGAGGTGTTACATTCAGTGCTAAACACCCAATATTTTACTTTATAGAGGCAGCTGGATTGGTCTTAGCTCCTTACCTTATTTGTTTTGCCTGTTATATCCTAATCTTCCTAGTTACTGTCAGAAGGTTATCAGTGGGTGACAATCAGTCGGTGACAATCAGTCGGTGACAATCAGTTGGTGACAATCAGTCAGTTATCAGCCAGCCATGTGCACTCTCCTGGGTTTAGTCTCTATTGCTTTGCAGTGCTGAAGCTACATCCTTGCCTTTGTGCACTGAAGGATTTCTTTCTTTTAAACACACTGCAATATCCCTTTTTATTCACAAAAAAAGTTATCCTTTAGAAGGCAAAACCACAACTAGCAACACTTGAAGGACACTTTCCTATTGCTGGATATTCCTATCTATTGACCATATCCATGCTGATCTCTGCCACTCTTCTTCCCAGATGCAGAGAACCTGTTTGAACACGAGCTGGGAGCCTTGAACATGGCAGCACTTGTGAGGAAGGAGGAGAGGGCAGGGCTGCTCAGCAACCTGGGGCCTTGCTGCAAAGCTCTCTGCTTCCGCAGGGATTCTGCCATCCGCAAGCAGCTGATGAAGAATGAGAAGGTAAGGGACTCTCCTTCCCCTCTGCTCTGCCCTGGGGAGGCCACAGCTGCAGGATTGGGGTCAGTTNAGGGATGGGCTTGAGGTTTGCACCTGGGAGTAAGGGATGGGATTGAGGTTTGCACCTGGGAGTAAGGGATGGGCTTGAGGTTTACACCTGGAGTGAGTGATGGGATTGAGGTTTGCACCTGGGAGTGAGTGATGGGCTTGAGGTTTGCACCTTTGGGTGCATGCAGCCGATCTTTGCTCTCTTCTCCCCAGGGGTGCTGGTGCCTCTAGTGAGGTGTTACATTCAGTGCTAAACACCCAATATTTTACTTTATAGAGGCAGCTGGATTGGTCTTAGCTCCTTACCTTATTTGTTTTGCCTGTTATATCCTAATCTTCCTAGTTACTGTCAGAAGGTTATCAGTGGGTGACAATCAGTCGGTGACAATCAGTCGGTGACAATCAGTTGGTGACAATCAGTCAGTTATCAGCCAGCCATGTGCACTCTCCTGGGTTTAGTCTCTATTGCTTTGCAGTGCTGAAGCTACATCCTTGCCTTTGTGCACTGAAGGATTTCTTTCTTTTAAACACACTGCAATATCCCTTTTTATTCACAAAAAAAGTTATCCTTTAGAAGGCAAAACCACAACTAGCAACACTTGAAGGACACTTTCCTATTGCTGGATATTCCTATCTATTGACCATATCCATGCTGATCTCTGCCACTCTTCTTCCCAGATGCAGAGAACCTGTTTGAACACGAGCTGGGAGCCTTGAACATGGCAGCACTTGTGAGGAAGGAGGAGAGGGCAGGGCTGCTCAGCAACCTGGGGCCTTGCTGCAAAGCTCTCTGCTTCCGCAGGGATTCTGCCATCCGCAAGCAGCTGATGAAGAATGAGAAGGTAAGGGACTCTCCTTCCCCTCTGCTCTGCCCTGGGGAGGCCACAGCTGCAGGATTGGGGTCAGTTCCTGTTCCAGAGGGACAGGGAACTTGTGGAGAGGGAGCAGAGCAGGGACACTGCAATGCTGAGGGCACTTGAGCAGCTCTGTGCTGGCCAGAGGCTGAGAGAGCTGGGGCTGCTTAGGCTGCAGCAGAGCAGCCTGAGGGGAGATGTGCTCAGTGCTGAGCAATCCTTACTGGGGGGGGGCAGGAGGCTGGGGCCAGGCTGTGTGCTCTGGGACCTAGGCAATGGGCACAAACTAGCAGCCAGGCAGCTCCAGCTCAACAGCAGCAGCAACTTTTCCTTGGAGGCTGCTGGAGCCCTGGCCCAGGCTGCCCAGGGAGCTGCTGGAGTCTCCATCTCTGGAGCCATCCCAAAGCCACCTGGACACATCCTGTGCAAGCTGCTCTAGGTGAGCCTGCTCTGAGAGGGGAGCTAGGACTAGCTGAGCTCCAGAGGTCCCTTCCAGCACCTAACATGCTGGGATTTTCCAGTGTTTGGCCAAAATGTATTTGCACTGTGCAAAGCACATGGCTAGGAAGAGAATCTTTGGGTGAGTGTCTTCTGTATGGTTATTTATAGTCTATAGGGGAGATAGAGTTTGTGACACTTAGAGACTAAAAAGAAGTGATTAAAATACAAGCATAATTCTCCTGCCTGAGATTCCATGTGCTTTTAAAAGGATAAGATATCTCTTAAATGAAAATGGAAAGAAAGAAACCCTTGAGCCCCTTGTTGCCCTCTAGTAAGTTTGATGCTTGTGCTAATAGAAAAATCATGACTTGTCCAAAGTCTTTTCTATGCCTGTTTAAAGTGAGAGTGCTGAATGGCTCAGCTTGCCCTGTTTGCAGCTCTTTTGTTCATTCCTCTTTCCTTTCTCCCCCCCCCAGGGTGCTACCAAGCAAACCTACAGCAACTCAGGAGCCATGGATGGTGACTTGCTGCGCCTGAGCCTGCGCCTGTTCAAGAGAAGGGCTGGCTGCCAGGGGCCTGCCCAGGACAAAGCAGAGGACACCAAGATAGCCCAGCCACCCCCCCAGCCAGAAGTCTGTGTCTCTTGAGGCAATCCCCACGCTGGGCACATTTTCTAGTTGATTGACCACTGCCAACCTTGAGCTTGGTGTTGTCGATGGGAGAGCAGCAAGAGCAGAGCTCTTGTTGGCACACAGATAACTGTTGGGGTGTGGGCGTGATGAAAAAGGGGTACAAAAGACTTGTGGGTGAAGTTCTCTGCAAGGTTTGATAGTGTTGAGTCTTAGCCTGTAACATCAACTCAAGTTGTGAAGGTGTCTGCTTTGAGCAGTTGGTAACACCACCACCTGATATTAAATGGAAGGAAAACTGTCTCCATCTCTTTCTCCTCAGTATTAAATGGGTGGGGTTTTTTCCCACCACCCTCCTCATTCCTCAGCAAGGTTCCTGCATCTGGAATTGCTTAAATTCATCCTTCCTGACAGTCTGATCCACCTCCACTTTCCAAATCCCTTTCTTATCACAGCAGGCTCTGGGCTGTGGGGCTGGCTCTGGACAAAACACTAGCTCTTTGCCATCTTTAGGTTTCTTGTGATCATTTCTAGGCACAAAAATCACCTAGACTCCCCTTCTGGTGGATGAAAAGAAGCAAGGAAGCTGCTGTAGGCCCAGTTGTAGATGCCTCTAGTGATGAGACTAAGAGCATTTTGGGCTGCTGCTCACAGAACACTTTGTGTTTAGTGGCAGGGCACATCAATCCCATGCAGCAAGCTGAGCTTGGTGCTTTGCAGGAGGGGTTTTGGGTGCTAGCAGTGAGCACTGCATGCTTTTGGTGGGTGCTGCAGATTTCAGGGCTCAGTTCTGTGAGGATTCTCCTCACTGGGAGAGGTTTTTACTGTTACTGGTGATTTGATGTTTATGAAGGAAATGCCAGGCAGCATGGGGATGTCCCCATTGACACAGCACCAGAGGGCAACAATTCCCTCCTTTCTCCAGCTGCCAGGGCCAGCCAGAGGCTCACAGGTGGAAAGAGATGTGCAGGAAGGCAAAGAGAGAACAATAGCCAGAAAACAATGCTGGGTGCAGAGGTAGGAAGTGTGCTGAGTAGCTCCTGAGGCAGGAGAGCTCAGGGCACAGCAGCTACCTGAGAGCTTGAGCAAGGCAACAGAGTTGGGGAAGGCTCTGGAAGCCATGGCCCCAAGCTCCACAGCTCCATGGCTTGGGAGATGGAGACTCCATCACCTCCCTGGGCCAGCACCTGAGAACCTTCTGGGGGAAGAAATTCTTCCTAATATCCAACCTGAACCTCTCCTGGTGCAGCGTGAAGCCATTTCCTCTTGTACTTGGAGAAGAGACCAAGCCTCACCTCACTCCAAGCTCCTTGCAGGGAGCTGCAGAGAGAGCCAAGGTCTGCCCTGAGCCTCCTCTGCTCCACACTAAGCAACCTTCAGCTGCTCCTCAGCACACTTGTGCTCCAGAGCCTTCCCTATCCTCCTTGCCCTTCTCTGGCCACACTCCAGCAGCTCAGTGTCCTTCCTGGCATGAAGAACACTCCTGACTGCAGCATTTTTCCCTGCATCATCTGCATTTCTCTCTCTTTTTCTTTATGCAAAAGAAGCTTGCTTGCCAGCTTGTCCCAATCAGAAATGCACTGATAACTCCACACTCAGCAGCAGCTCTTCCCTTCTCCAGCTCCCCACAGCTCTTGGCACAGCTCCTGGGATGCAGGACCTGTCAGGACATAGCTAGATGTTTCCTAAACCATTCCAGGGATGGTGACTTCAAGAGGACAAGAGGAAATGGCTTCAAGTTGCAGCAGGGGAGGTTCAGATTGGGTGTCAGGAGGAATTTCTTCCCTGCAAGGGTTGTTAAAGCTGGGCCCAGGCTGCCCAGGGAGGTGCTGGAGGCTCCATCCCTGCAGGGGTTAAACATCTAGCTGCTCTCCTTAGGGCCATGGCTTAGTGGTATGGGAGTGATGGGGATGCTTGGGCTTGATCTTAAGAGATCTCTTCCACCCTTAATGATTGTGTGGGGAGGGTTGTGTGAGCCTCACCACCCACAGACAGAAATGAGAGGCGAGTTGAGAGTTTCTCCTAGTCCCAAGGGAAGTTCAACCCCAACCTAGAGGAGCTGGCAAAAAGCCTTGATGCCCCACAGTGGCTCTCATGCCCCTTGCAGCCAGCAGAACCTCAGCATGCCATGAGGGCTCTGAGGCAGAGGTGTGGGAAGCCTCTGTGCTTCAGCAAACAGCAGGGAGAAGCCCCAAGTGAGAGCAGAGCCTGCAGGCAGGGAACTGAGTTCAGCAGCTCCATGCTCTTTAGTATCCCAGTATGTCAGGGGCTGGAAGGGCCCTAGAAAGCTCATCTAGTGCAACCCCCCTGCCAGAGCAGGAGCACCTAGACCAGCTCACACAGCAATGTGTCCAGGCAGCTCTGCAATGGCTCCAGACAAGGAGACTTCCAGAGAAGGAGCCTTAGTTTATGTCAGCTGTGCTCAGAAATCAGCCAGCCTGGCAGCCCTTTCCAGACCAAACATCCCAGCCCAGCCTCTGCTGAGATGCTTTGGGCCCAGCACAGGTTGCCTGATGAGAATTTGTCTCCTACATGGAGCACCCAAAGTTGTAACAGAGCCTGTTAGCATCATCAGTTCTTCCCTGGTCACCAAGAGAGCCCAGCTGAGGGCACCAAGGAGTTAACTGCATCCAGGTCCCCGGGACACCTCCTGCCTGTGGCTCTCAGATAAAGCTGCGAAGCTAAAGTAGCTTAATGGATTAAAGCCTATTGCCTTCCCCACCTAGGCAGCTCCATTTGGGGCTGAAGTGAGATTGCTCCTTTGGCTGCAGGGTAGGGGACAGAGCACCCAAAGGATCCTGGGGAGCAGAAGTCCTCAGCTGGAGGTGCAAAGCTCTCCTGGTTTGTACTGGCTGTTAGTTAGGTGCTAATTAGCTGAATGATGCCCCAGAACTGGGACCCTGGGCTTTCCTGTGCAGGCAATGATGGCTCACTCCTGCCTCTGCAGGAGGAGGATCTCCTACTCACCACTGAGCCATCCCCATGCCCTCTCTGTCCCCTAAACTGTCCCGTAAAGATCCTAGGGACCATCAGCTGGAATAGCAGGGTGCAGGGACAGCATTCCCAGGATATGGGGCTCTGCTTTGCTCCTGCCTTCTTAGTCAGGCTGTTTGCCCCCATCAGCCACCAAATGCTGTTCGTTTAACCTCCCCAAGGTAGCTCTGCTGGCAGCCAGAGGGTTAAGAGAAGAAGCAGTGACTAAGTGGAGCCCTGAGGGGAGCTCTGCTGCTCCTCCAGAAGCAGATCTGACTCCAGCAGCCAGGCAGAGGGCAGTGGATCTATCCCAAAGGAACCATCAGTGAGCCTGACACCCTCACACTAAGCCAAACCCCTCAGGGCTCCCCTCCCACTCCTCACAAAGCCTTGGGAAACCATCCAGAAGGGTTTGCTCCTCTCCAGGAGGAGAGATCTGCACAGGAGCAGATGGGTAAGGAGCTAAAGCCACCTGAATCCTTCTGTTTGCTCACCTTTCCAGTGAGGAAACCCAGGAATATGAGCAAGAACTGCTGAGGGNTCCTGGCATGAAGAACACTCCTGACTGCAGCATTTTTCCCTGCATCATCTGCATTTCTCTCTCTTTTTCTTTATGCAAAAGAAGCTTGCTTGCCAGCTTGTCCCAATCAGAAATGCACTGATAACTCCACACTCAGCAGCAGCTCTTCCCTTCTCCAGCTCCCCACAGCTCTTGGCACAGCTCCTGGGATGCAGGACCTGTCAGGACATAGCTAGATGTTTCCTAAACCATTCCAGGGATGGTGACTTCAAGAGGACAAGAGGAAATGGCTTCAAGTTGCAGCAGGGGAGGTTTAGATTGGATATAAGGAGGAATTTCTTCCCTGCAAGGGTTGTTAAAGCTGGGCCCAGGCTGCCCAGGGAGCTGCTGGAGGCTCCATCCCTGCAGGGGTTAAACATCTAGCTGCTCTCCTTAGGGCCATGGCTTAGTGGTATGGGAGTGATGGGGATGCTTGGGCTTGATCTTAAGAGATCTCTTCCACCCTTAATGATTGTGTGGGGAGGGTTGTGTGAGCCTCACCACCCACAGACAGAAATGAGAGGCGAGTTGAGAGTTTCTCCTAGTCCCAAGGGAAGTTCAACCCCAACCTAGAGGAGCTGGCAAAAAGCCTTGATGCCCCACAGTGGCTCTCATGCCCCTTGCAGCCAGCAGAACCTCAGCATGCCATGAGGGCTCTGAGGCAGAGGTGTGGGAAGCCTCTGTGCTTCAGCAAACAGCAGGGAGAAGCCCCAAGTGAGAGCAGAGCCTGCAGGCAGGGAACTGAACTCACCAGCTCCATGCTCTTTAGTATCCCAGTATGCCAGGGGCTGGAAGGGCCCTAGAAAGCTCATCTAGTGCAACCCCCCTGCCAGAGCAGGAGCACCTAGACCAGCTCACACAGCAATGTGTCCAGGCAGCTCTGCAATGGCTCCAGACAAGGAGACTTCCAGAGAAGGAGCCTTAGTTTATGTCAGCTGTGCTCAGAAATCAGCCAGCCTGGCAGCCCTTTCCAGACCAAACATCCCAGCCCAGCCTCTGCTGAGATGCTTTGGGCCCAGCACAGGTTGCCTGATGAGAATTTGTCTCCTACATGGAGCACCCAAAGTTGTAACAGAGCCTGTTAGCATCATCAGTTCTTCCCTGGTCACCAAGAGAGCCCAGCTGAGGGCACCAAGGAGTTAACTGCATCCAGGTCCCCGGGACACCTCCTGCCTGTGGCTCTCAGATAAAGCTGCGAAGCTAAAGTAGCTTAATGGATTAAAGCCTATTGCCTTCCCCACCTAGGCAGCTCCATTTGGGGCTGAAGTGAGATTGCTCCTTTGGCTGCAGGGTAGGGGACAGAGCACCCAAAGGATCCTGTGGAACAGAAGTCCTCAGCTGGAGGTGCAAAGCCCTCCTGGTTTGTACTGGCTGTTAGTTAGGTGCTAATTAGCTGAATGATGCCCCAGAACTGGGACCCTGGGCTTTCCTGTGCAGGCAATGATGGCTCACTCCTGCCTCTGCAGGAGGAGGATCTCCTACTCACCACTGAGCCATCCCCATGCCCTTTCTGTCCCCTAGACTGTCCCATAAAGATCCTAGGGACCATCAGCTGGAATAGCAGGGTGCAGGGACAGCATTCCCAGGATATGGGGCTCTGCTTTGCTCCTGCCTTCTTAGTCAGGCTGTTTGCCCCCATCAGCCACCAAATGCTGTTTGTTTAACCTCCCCAAGGTAGCTCTGCTGGCAGCCAGAGGGTTAAGAGAAGAAGCAGTGACTAAGTGGAGCCCTGAGGGGAGCTCTGCTGCTCCTCCAGAAGCAGATCTGACTCCAGCAGCCAGGCAGAGGGCAGTGGATCTATCCCAAAGGAACCATCAGTGAGCCTGACACCCTCACACTAAGCCAAACCCCTCAGGGCTCCCCTCCCACTCCTCACAAAGCCTTGGGAAACCATCCAGAAGGGCTTGCTCCTCTCCAGGAGGAGAGATCTGCACAGGAGCAGATGGGTAAGGAGCTAAAGCCACCTGAATCCTTCTGTTTGCTCACCTTTCCAGTGAGGAAACCCAGGAATATGAGCAAGAACTGCTGAGGGTGAACTCATCTGGGTGCTGCTCTCCTCCTCCTCCCCTCTCCTTCCCTTGACCTTTGAGGTGGAGCAATCCATCTCCTCCATGGATGTGGCTACTTCCAGGCAAGAAATCACCAGCCCAGGGCTGGGGGCAGGAGGTCAGTGTGGTTGGAAGAGCAGGAACAGTGTCAGCAGCATGGATGGGCTGGGAAAGGTTGGATTTGAGGACATTCCTGTGGGCTATGAGTGCTCAGATGGGGCTCCCATGGGTGCTCCCCACTGCTGCCTGAGGCAGAGAGAGCTTCCCTGGGCCCAGGCTTGCTGCAGGGATGCTCCTGGCCTTGCAGCTGCAGGGAGATGCTTTCCAATCCCAGGCCACAGCCAAAGGCTGGCAGCTGCTTCCAGGCTTCAGCAAGTTGCCTGCTTGGATTGTTTGATCATTCAACTAACAGCAGGAAAGGGAAAGGAAGAGAAAGGGAAAAGGAAAGGGAAAGGGAGAGAAAGGGCAAGGGAAAGAGAAAGAGGAAGAAAGGAAAGGGAAAGAGAAAGAGGGCAAGGAAAAGAGAAAGAGGAAGAAGGGAAAGGGAAAGAAAAGAGGAATGGAAGGGAAAGGGAGAGAATGGGAAAGGGAGAGAAATGGAAAGGGAAAAGGAAAGGGAAAGGGAATGGAAAGGGAAAGGAAAAGAGAAAGAGGAAGAAGGGAAAGGGAAAGAGAAAGAGGATGAGAAGGGAAAGGGAGGAAGGGAAAAGGAAGAGGAAGGGGAAGGAAAAGGGAAAGAGAAGGAGAAAGGGAAAGGGAAAGTGAAAGAGAAAGGAAAAGAAAGGGAAAGGAAGAGAAAGGGAGAGGGAGAGAAAGAGAAAGTAAAAGAAATAGTGAAAAAAGACTAGACATTATTAAAAAGGGAAAAATAGTTAGGAAAAGGGGAAAAAGACTAAAAGAAGAGGCAAAAAGAATGACAAAGGAGGAAAGAAGTCAAAGAAGGGGAGGGGAAGCAAAGCTGCTGGCAGGGCCAGAGCAGCCCTGAGCACTGAGGCAGCATCCTGAGCAGCAGCATCCTGCTAGGAAGCAAATTCCATTAGCCCTCCTGGAGTCCTGAGGCAGCAGAGCAGCCAGGGCACACAGGGCTGGCCCAGGGCAAGGATGTGCTCTCTGATCCCCTTGGCTGCACACACCTCCTGGAAAAACTAGGCACGGAGATGGCAGTTGAGTGACACTCAACGGCTGGCAAAGGATCCATACAGGGAACAGCACATGGTCCTCCCCTCATTTATCATCATTATTATTATTATTATTTAAATGCCTAATTCATCATTAGCCTTGGGTTTTTTTTTAGCTGCCTAGGATGATTAAATGGCTAATTAGTCATTTCCTGCCCACCCAGCTGCAGAGGAATGACATCTGTCATGAGTGCCCTGATTCACATTCCCTTCTCCCCCAGTGCAAGTTCCTCTGCTCTCATGCATCATGGAGCTCATTACCTCTAGAAGCATGCTCTCTCTCTGCCTTTCCATGCTCCTGTGCTTCCAGCAGCCAGGAATTGCCATGCTCCCTCTCTTTCCATCCTCCTGTGCTTCCAGCAGCCAGGAATTGCCGTGCTCTCTGCCTTTCCATGCTCCTGTGCTTCCAGCAGCTTTGTGTCCAGCAGCAAGGAGAAAGCAGGCTGGCTTTGCAGGGAGTTATTGCCAAGTTACACCAAGGCTGAGAGATGACCTCTTCTGTTTTTTAATGGTGGAGGGAGATGTTTTTTGGGTGCTGGAACCTTCATGGGGGTGGAGGAGACAATTCAGAGTGGGGAAAAGCCAAATGCAAGCCTGCAGATGCCAGAGGGGGGGAATGTGTTTGGATAGGGAGCTCTACTTCTGCAAGGAACATTAACTCTTGCTGTGTGGGGGATTCTGCTTGTCTCCCTCAGCAAAGCCCAGCCTGCTTCATCTACCTTGAATCCTTTTGCTTCAATGAAGGCAATTAATAAGCAAATCCATTTGATTTACTTGCTTTCCCTCCCTGGCTGCAATCAGAGGAGAGAAAGCAACGTGCTGCTTGCCTAGATGCTAATATTGCCCAGCACAGGGCTCAATTCATCAGGGACTTTCTGGAGGGGAGCCCATTCATTATTGGCTGTCTCCTGGACCTCAAGGAGAACATTGCAGTCCTTTTCCATTGGCCACCCTCCTCCTTCTCCTCCTCCTGCTGCTGCTGCTGCTGCTGCAAGCCTCTTCCCCTCTCATTTGGATGATGAGGATGAAGGCATGCTAAGCCCTGCCGGAGCATCTCTTTCCCTGGCTCCACTCCCTCCCCAGGGTGAGAGGACTTGCTGCTTCCCTTCCCTAGCATCATCACCATCATCCTCACCCTCAGCAGCAGCAGCTCAGCCCGAAGTTGTGATGCTTTTCTTCACCCAGTGCTTTGGAGCTGTGTTAGAGCTGATCCAGCTGCGTTTGCAGCACTCCAAGGCACAGAAGGTTTTCTCCTCTGCCGCGGGGCAATTGGTCTGCGTGGTGAAGCCAACCCAGAGCCTAAAGGTCAGTGAAATACACCCAGAGATTGCAGCAGTATGGATTGCTCCCCCCCCCCTCCTCTTTTGGCTCTCTTTCCCCCCTCTTCTCGCTTCTCTGCAGGGGAAGGATGCTCCTGGCAGCAGAGGCTGTAGGTGCTGTTAACCCATTGCAGCCTTACAGAGGCTTTGCTTTGTCTTTTTGCCTGTGTGATTCCCTTTGGAGCCAAGGAGAAGCAAGCCCCTGGCTGCTCCAAAGCAGCCTGGGAAGAAGGGAGATGCTGCTGCTTGCCCCCCAAGCCTTTCCCTGAACTTTCCCCATCCCTGTCAGCCATGTAGCTGCAAGGCACAAGGAAACAACCCCAAAGGCTTGGAGAAGTTAGTTGGATGAATGAATTAATGCCCTTTTTGGGTCTGTTTGTGGTGGCAGGAGCAGTGGAGAGCAGGATGGCAGCAAAGGAATCTCCTTCTTTGCTTTTTTTTTGGAGGGGGAAAGAGCTGTTTGTGTCTGCTGAGGGGAATCTGCACTGGAAATGTCCTTAATCTGCTGGCAAGGTGAATCTAGCTGAGGTGGGAGAAAGCCTTGAAGCCAAACTCTTCTTTCTAGTCCCCACAAACCATTCCTTTTGCTCAGGGAGGTGTGGATTTTCAGTGGCAGGGTGGCAAGAGCTCAGAGCCTTGGGGTTTGTGCTGAGGAGGACAGAGAGCAAGCAGAGGCTTTAACCACTTCAGCATGGCAATGACCAACTTGAACCCAGTGACTCCTGCCTTTGGGGGAAGTCCTCACCTGGGATGCTGCTCTGCTAGCCTGACACAAGCTCAGAAATGGATGGAACTCAGGATAACTCAGCTTTGGCTTCACTGAGCTCCTGGGCAGATGCTCCAAGGGCTTGCAGGGAGCAGCTTTCCCAAACTGGGGCTCCTCAGGAGCTGTGTGGATGGGGTAAAAACCTCTTGAAAGCAGCATTCCCCTCAAATCTATCTATCTACCTATCCATCTACCTATCTATCTCTCTAGCTAATCATCTAATCATCTTTCTATATCTATCCATCTACCTATCTATCCATCTAATCATCTAATCAACTATCTAATCATCTATATCTCTCTATCTAATCATCTATCTCCATCTACCTATCTATCTATCCATCCATCTATCAACTATCTATCTAATCATATATCTATCCATCTAATCATCTGTCTATCCATCTACCTATCTATCCATCCATCTACCATCTATCTAATCATTTATCTATCTATCCATCTAATTATATATCTATCTATCTAGCCATCTATCTAATCATCTATCCATCTATCTATCTATCCATCTAATTATATATCTATCTATCCATCTAATTATATATCTATCTAATCATCTATCTATCTAATCATCTATCTGTCCATCTATCTATCTAATCATCTATCTGTCCATCTATCTATCTATCCATTTCTCTATCTATCTCCATCTCTCTCTCTCTCTCTTTCCAGTCTCAGGCAGGGAGAGATTGTTCCCAGCAGATCTCCAGTGCTGGATGGATTTCCCTGCAGGGTAGATGCTCCCAGGGGTGGGCTCACCTCCTCCAGAGACACAATCCCTCTAGTCCTGAAAGGATCTGGCCATCCCAATGGATAAGAGGAATAGCCATCCCCTTCCTAAATGCAGAGGGAGGGCTTGGAAAGGAATGCTGCTGTGCTTGAGCCTTTCCTGGAGCTTTCATCTGGGATTGTCATTGTCAGCAAAGCAACCAAGCAACCCCCCAGGTGTGAAGAACAAAGGTTGCTGGAGGTGCCAGCAGCCTTGCAGGGGCAGTGACATCCTCTGCTGAGCTCCCAGGAGCACACAGAGCTCTGGCCACTGACTGCTCCCCTGCTTAGAGCTGAGTTTACCACCTGAGAGCATCCCAAGATGCAGCAAAAAGAAGTTGCTGCTTCTGTTCCTTTCTGTCCAGCACCCGGAGCACTTCAGTGTGGTGAGAAGCTCATCACTCCTCAGAGCCAAAGCCTGGCAGAGGGATGAGCAATCTCTGAACAGCTCTTGGGAGTAGGCACTGGATGAGAAAAAACTCTCCTGGGAGCCTCTGGGGAAAGGTCTGGTGTGTCAGGGAGAATCCCCTGGAGCTGGGTGGGAATGACTCCCCTTGGGAACTCAGGGGCAGGTGCTCCCCACACAGCCTGGAGACCAACACTAGCATCCCCAGCCCCACAGGGGAACCTCCAGGAAAGTTATATCCACAGAGCTCTTCCTTTAGGACAGGTCTGCTGGAGGGGGAGAACCTCTTTGTCCTCTCAGGAGCTTTCCCAGCCACCTTAGGATGTGCTGGGATCTAAATTCACTGGCCCAGCAGAGAAAAAACAAACACCTCTTTGCTGAGCTTCTAGAGGTCACCTCCAGTTCATAAAGCATGGAGCTGTGGAGCTTGGGGCCATGGCTGAGTGGAGGAGCTCCGAGGGCTGAGATTCCTCAGTCACAGCAAATCCTTGGAAGAAGAGCCTCAGAGATGCTAAGGTCATGCAAGGTGACAGCAAGACAAGCACTGGCTTGTAAAGAACTGCTCTCTAAAGCCTGACTTCTCTTGCAGGCTGTTGCTCAAAGCTGAAGGCACTCTCAGAGCCCAGAGCTGCAGCCAGCTTCCTCTCCAGGAGCTTCCCAAGGCAACTGCTGAGGTATCTCTTCATCATTTTGAGAGCTTTTCATCATTTTTTTTAATAGTGATTAGACAAGAAGATTCCCAGCTCCCAGCTCAATCCAGGCTGCTTTGCCTATGTGCTGCTCTAAGTAAAGCAACTTCAATGAGCCAGAGGCCAATCAACAGCCTCCAGCAAGAGAACTTTCTCCTTCCTCACAGGGGAAATTCATTGATGCCCAAAGCAGTTTTGGTTTGAAATAGCAACTTGTGCCTCTTGACTTTCACAACCCAGAAGAAACTTGCAGCTGAAGGAGCTCCTGAGTTGGTTTTCCTAGGGAAAAAGCAAGGAGCCTGGTGCTGTTCTCCAGGCAAGGCACACAGCTGGGTTGCAGCCATCAGCCCTAAGCACAGCTCAGGAGCTCCACTCAGGGCCACTTGCTGCTGGCAGAGTGTGGAAGGAAGAGCAAGAACACTTGGGGTGCAGCTGAGCAGCTCTCTAGCCTAAGCCTGCTTTGGTGAGAGGAGATGAGGGAATGGCCTCCAGTTGCACCAGGGGAGGGTTAGATTGGATCCTAGGAAGAGAGTTGTTAGGCTTTGGGCCCAGGCAAGTGATGAAGTCACCATCCCATGGAGCTGTGCTGCTTGGGGCCAGGGGTTAGTGGTTGGAGCAGGCTTGGCCTGGATGGGCTCAGAGGTCCTTCCCAACCACAATGATTCCATGAAATGATGGAGTAAAGATGCAGCAGAGGCTGGCTAGGAGCCTGATGGATCCAAAGCTGCATGAAGTGGGTGCTGTGCCTGAGCTAAGCAGCCCTGCAGGAGACAGGATCAGGTCCTTGCAGCAGTGGGGATCAGCCAGCTGGGCTGGTAGTGATGGATTGAGGATCCTAGAGGTCTCTTCCAACCTTCAGGATTCTCTGGTGCTCTGCACAAGGCTTTGGTTCCTCTCTCTATGCTGGAGACAATGTTCTCCACCATCAGTTAGGTGCCTTGGGATGGAGGCCAGAAGAGTTAGTGAGGGCCCTGTCTGTCCCCAAACTGGCCCTGTCACCAGAAATACCATGGACCCACCCATCCTTTTAGTGACAAAAAGGCCAAGGAATGCTCTTCCCATCTCCCAGTCAGCCTGGAATCATGTCAGACCCAAAGTGAGGATGCTGCAACTTCCCTCGAGCCACCTCAGTGAATCATTTCTTTCCTTTACCTTAATCCCTTGATGATGATGACAGTGTAAGGAGAAAATAGGAAGCATTTCAGGAGCATCAAGCACTGCTTCGAGGGCTCATTAAGCCACAATTAATATGCAGCTACCACTGAGAGGGAGAGAAGCAAACCTGGAGCAGCAGGCCAGCTCCATCCTCAGCTGCCTTCAGGAGGCAAGGGGAGGATGCTTGCTCCCACCTAGGATCTCAGGAGGAGAGAAGGGATAGCAAAGGATGCTGTGAGGTCTGTGCCCTCTAACCTAGCTGGTGATGGGGCACTGGGCTTTTGGTGCAGAGCTGCACCAAGAGCTTTGAGTCTCAGCTTCCAGCCAAATTCCACCACCTTTTCTTAGCCAGGGGGGGAAGGTAGAGCTTGGGAAAAGTGTGTGTCAGTGCAGCACCCCTGGAGGAGTGGAGCATCCCTCATCCAGGCTTCAGCAGCCCAAGGAGCTGCCAGGGAAAGGAATGGGTGGGAGCACTCACCAGCTTTCTTTTTGCTTCCCCTTTAAACCTTCCCTCATTTTCCTGCTCCAGGTGGAACATTGTCTTCTCCAGCTAAGCTGAGCTTCCCTTCCTCTTCTTCTCTTTCCACCTCCCCCTGTCAAGAACAACTAGAAGTGTTCTCTGAGAGCTTGAGGGGGAGGAAGAGGAAGTAGGAGCAGGCAATGACTTGCATGGCATCAACAGAAAGTATTATCTGTGGCAGAATCCAAATGCTTGCACTGGATGAGCTTAGAGCTTCATTTTGAGTCTGGAAGCAGAGCTTTGGACAAAAAGATGGAAGGGGTTGGGGTTTGGTTTGTTGTTGTTTTTTTTTCTCCCCTTCTCTTTTATCTGAGAAATATTGGAGGAGATGAAACATGGGGGAAAATGTTAATAAATATTGATGAAGTGCTCCAAGTGCCCATTTTAGGCCCATTTTGCTTTCAGTTGTAAAGCATAGGAAAGACCAAGCAGGGCACAAAGGTCTCCAGTAGGGAGACTCATCCCTCAAAAAGCAAATCAATATTCTGAGGCTTTTTTTTTTCCCCACAGAGACAGGGAATTTTTAAGCATTTCTTTCAGAACAGCCCAAAATTGAGAATTTTGAGGTAGAAATGTTGAATAATTCAAAAACCTAGACATTTTGGAAGCTGATTTCCATCTCCAATCAGAGAATAAAAAGAGATCCTGTGGTTTTTTGGGGGCTGGATTTCCAACCTTTTCAATCCAGATGAAAGTCAGACCAAAAATCCTTTGCTGAAGGAATTGATGGGAAAAGTCTCTAAAATGTGGGATATGAAAGAGAATTCTCAATTATTTACACCCAAACCAATCACAACTGAAGGGGGAAAGGCTACCTTGAGCACATTCCTCATTGTGCTTTCCTTCTCCAGCTCCTGAGCCATAGGAACATAAAGTGATGTGGGGAGAAGGTTTAGATGGATGAGCTCTCCCCATCCTCATCAAATTAGGAGGATGCCTTCCTAAATCCAATTACACCCTCAGTGGAGATATTTCCTCTGCTAATCCCTGGAGAAGAGTTACACACACTTTGGTAAAGCTTCCCATCTCCAAACCCTCCTCTTGGATGTTATTCCAGAGGTTCCTTGAAGCTTTATCTCCTTGCAGAGGAGCTAAATAAAGCTGATGGGAGGCTGGAGCTTTATGAAGCCTGGGAGGGTGAGTTCATTAGTGCTCATTGGCAGAATCACTAATGCTGCACTCATCTGGGGGAAAGCAAGTGCTCACAGCCAAGAAGAGCTGAGGCTCACCACAACTTTCCTCCTGATGGGATGCAGGATGAAGTGTCAGCCAGCAAGCTCCCAGGGATGGGGAGGCAGCTACAGCCACCCCAACCTCCAGCAGCTTCTAATCACCTCCTTTATCTCCCAGACAATGAGAGGCATTCATCTCTCCTCAGCTCAGTCTCTGCTTCTGCAATTGGAGAGAGCCAAGCAAAGAAAAGAGGAGGAAGGGGAAGAGGAGAACAGTCAAACAGCTGCAGGCTTCAAGAGTCAATTTTTCTTCATAGCAAGTGTCAGAGGAAGCAGAAAGAGATGCCAGTGCCTTGGCGAGGAGCAGGGATGCCTCGGGGGCAGGGATGCCACGGGAGCAGGGATGCCTCGGGAGCAGGGATGCCTCGGGGGCAGGGATGCCTCGGGAGCTCCAAGCACAGCTCTGCTTTTCACACTAGCACAGTATAGATTAGGGCTTGGAAAAGACCTAGAAAGATCATCTAGACCTGGATGGCAACTCCATCCCCACTGATGCTGGGGCAGCAGGACTCACCAGCACATGGCAAGCAGACTCAGGGCTGGAGTCAGGAATTCTTGGCTGGAGATGGAAGGCAGAGCAGAGAGAGTCCTGCAGCACAGAGCTGAGCTGCTGAGCATCACCAGGAGAGTTCCCACTGCAGCACAACAGATGCTCAGGTGCTCAACCTGCAGGGAAAGAGGAGACCCAACCCTCTCCTTATTTGTATCTGCTGTTAATTAGCTGCTAAAGAGCTTCATCCTGCCCCTGCCCTGCTTGGGGCTGAGGCTTTAGGGGAGAGAGCCCAAGGGCCAAGCTTGGGCTGGGAGCTGCAGGGGCTGTTTTCCCCTGAATAAGATGGATCTGGAATGGAATGACTGCTCAGTTTAGGGTCTGATAAGCAGGCCAATCCAGCTCAGTGCACTGCTGCCTGCAGAGGCAGCCCAAGCTCTCCAGCTTTCCCTCTCAGATGGTTGAGGTAAATGCTCAAAATTGGTTTGGATGGAGCACCAGGAGTTACTGTGGAGAAGTACTCACTACTCTTCCTGAAGAGCTTTCCATCTAGAGGCACTCTTGGTTGAGTAAGATTTACTCCTTCCTTTTCACCAGCCATCACTTGAGAGAGGCACAGTGGCTTGCTCCCTAATTCCTCCTGTGGAATCCTCCTGCAGGAGCTGTTGCTTTTGGAGCCAGCTGCCCTACTTCACTCCAAACATCCTCTAGGATAACCATGCCCTACATTTGCCATCCATCCAGCTCTGAGAGCACTTTCAGGGAGGTAAGCACATCAATGAACCAAAAATACATGGACCAAAAAAAACCAACAAACCCCAACCACCCAACAACATGGTTTACAATAAAACCTGGCTTTGATTTCACCAATGATGTGTGTTATAAAGCATCTTGGTTCAGGAGAAATGTCAGGATTTGCCAGTCTGTTTCATTAAAGAATCATAAAGCCATACATATTTAATCTCCTTGCTCTGAGCTGCAAAGAGCCTCAGCTCTATAAAATGCCCCATGCTGGCCTGGTGTGGTTGGGCTTGATTTTTTGTCTCTTTTTAATCAGATTTTTCCCTACTGAGCTAATGAAATCACTCTTGAAACACATCCATCACTTCTCATTTGGAGTGGCTTCTAACACAGCTCAAAGGCTTTCTCCCTTCTCCTGGAGAACAAAGTGATGGCCAAGAGCTGCCCTGGATCTTGCAGTTGCTGCTGGTGCCACACATGCTGCTCGAGGTGTCCAGCTGAACATGAGCCACCAGTGTGCCCAAAAAGCACACAGCATCCTGGCTTTGAGCAGCAGGGCCAGGGCAGGGATTGTCCTCCTGCACTCAGCACTGGGGAGGCCACAGCTCCAATCCTGGGGTCACTTTTGGGCTCCTCACTCCAAGAAGGACACTGAGCTGCTGGAGGGTGTCCAGAGAAGGGCAAGGAGGCTAGGGAGGGCTCTGGAGCACAAGTGTGCTGAGGAGCAGCTGAGGGTTGCTTAGTGTGGAGCAGAGGATGCTCAGGGCAGACCTGAGCTCTCTCTACAGCTCCCTGCAAGGAGCTTGGAGTGAGGTGAGCCTTGGTCTATTCTCCCAATAGGACAAGAGAAATGGCCTCAGGTTGCCCTAGAGGAGGTTCACATTGGCTATTAGGAAGAATTCCTTCCCCCAGAGGTTGCCCCAGGCTGCCCAGGGAGCTGATGGAATCCCCATCCCTGGAAGGGTTCAAATAGCATCGAGCTGTGCTGTTTATAGAATCCTAGAAGCCTAGCATGGTTTGGGTTGGAAGGGAGCTCTGGAGCTCATCTAGTCCAACCCCCCTGCACTGGGCAGGGACATCCCCAACTAGAGCAGCTTGCCCAGANGGGCTGAATGAGCTCAGAGGGCTTTTCCAGCCATCCTGATTCCATGGTTCTATGCCTGTGGGGCCTGTCTCTTGCTGCTCCATCTGCTCTCACATGCCATGTGTCTCTCTTCTCCTAGCATGCACCGAGCCGCTGCGCAGCTGCCCAAGCTTCCCTGGAGCAAGGCCTCCTCTCTCCCTGCCACCAGCACCAAGCAGTGCACGACCCTCAGCTGCTTCCCTGCACCTGTCCCCTCTTCTCCTGCCCCTGGGAAGGGCACCTGGAGGTGGTGGTACCCCACCTGAGGCAAAGGCACAGCATCAACATCCTGCAGGGAGCAGAGATTGTCTTCTTGGCCACGGACATGCACCTGCCAGCCCCCACGGACTGGATCCTCATGCACTCCTGCCTGGGTCACCACTTCCTGCTGCTGCTCAGGAAGCAGGAGAAGCATGCAGGTCACCCCCAGTTCTTTGCCACCATGCTGCTGGTTGGCACCCCGAGGCAGGCTGACAATTTCACCTACAGGTTGGAGCTCAGCAGGAACCAGAGGCACCTGAAGTGGGAGGCAACCCCCAGGTCAGTGCTGGAGCACGTGGACTCTGTCATCTCTGATGGGGATTGCCTGGTGCTCAACACTTCCCTGGCTCAGCTCTTCTCTGACAATGGAAGCCTGGCCATAGGGATTGCAATCACCACCAGCAAGCTTCACAGTGCTGAGGAGGAGCTGTGAAGGGCAAGAGGAGGAGGAGGACAAGCAATGGTGCTCCAGCTGCCTCGGGAGAGCCAGGACTTGCTGAACTTGGTTTTTTGGGGGGAGAAGTTCTTTTGTGGTCCAGTAGTGGGCATTATGTAAAGATGCTGAGGTTCTGCTCTCTGTGCATTGTATTCACCCTTTTCTTAATACAGTTTTATGAGAAGTTTTTCAAGAGGCTTAATTCCTTCCTTCCTGACCTCCAAGCACCAGGGAAGCAGCACTTCCCCCTGGGAAGTCCAGCCAGAGAAAGCCTTGGGTCATGCTGGACCCCATCCTGCTCTAGGTTCTCCTGCTCTTGCAGGGGGGTTGCACTAGATGAGCTCCAGAGGTCCCTTCCAACTCCTAACATTCCTTCCTTGGCTGCCTGAGTGGATGCTCTTAAGGAGGTGCTTGTCCCTGCTGAAAAGGATTCCCTTTGGGTTTGGTTAGTTTGGGTGCTGATGGTGCCTTTCTTCTGCTGAGGGTGGCTCCCACCTGGGGATGGTCACAAGCAAGCACAGGACTCTCCAGGACTTCCTCCCTTCCATGGCTCCTTGGGGAGAGGAGACAGAGGCAGCTGTTGGCCATCATCTCCTCACACTTGGTCCCATCTGCAGTCAGGCATGTTTCCTCCCTAGCCAAAAGAGCATGAAATCTCTTCACCTGGAAACCTCCCCCATGCCTGTGTCCCTGGATGGGTTTTCTTGTGCCTACATTAGTCAATTAGAAGAATAATTCCATGATGGATTGCTCCCAGAGCCTGCACTCTCTCCATCAGACCCAGTGGGAATGTCCATGTCAGCTCTGCAGGAAGAGAGCTTCAGTGCTCCCAGCTCCATCCCATGAGGAATGAAGCTCACATCATACATCCCTGGCTCCTCATCAATCAGCTGGAGCATCCCAAGTCTCCTCATCCTGCTGGAGCTTGCTGTGCCAGTGCCAGCTGAGAAGTAGGAAGGACAGCAAGTCCTCTTCCCATGTCACATCCTCCATTCCAGACCATCCTTTATCCACACAGGCTGTCAGGAACATGGCTGGAGCATCAAAGCAGCTGAGGGTCAGTGCAGGGATGTGTCTCTTCCCATCAGCACCTTCCAGCTGGAAGGAAAGGGATCCTTGTGTTGGGAGCAGTGTACCTCATATCCTTGCTTGGGACCACGAGCAATCATCCTTCCTCTCCCCACAAAGGGAGATCCATAGCTTTCTCCATCCTCCTTTGGGCTCTGCCCCTCCAGGACATGCAGGTGAAGGATCAGCAGGCAGTGAGCATCTTCAAGAGAGGGATGAGGACTAATATTCCTTGCCAAGCTGGCACAAAGGGATGCCAGGCTCCAGCAAAGAGCCCAACAAAGCTTTGTGGGAGGCCAAGGGCCAACAGCATTTGCAAAGCCTTTGGCTTGAATGAGTTTTATACCTTCCAGGTACTGCAAATCCTTGGGAGACATTGCCTAGCTGAAGACATCACTTCATCTCCTAAGCAAGCCCCAGGATGGAGGAGTTCCTGCTGTTAGGAATTGCATCAGCTTGACTGAGGATGAATGGCTTTGAACTCTCCTGGCAGCAGTGAAGTGCTCCAGCATCCAAGAGGAACAAAGCAGAGCTTTTAGGCAAAGACAGCAGCTTAATTCAGGATGCAGGCCTTGAGCACTCAGGTGATCTCAAAAGCACTTTCCTCCCTGGCCCAGCCTGGATGTCTGCACAGCAAGAGACAAGTCACTGGCAGCCAGAGAAACTCCTCTTCCTTCCAGAAGGGAAGGAAAGCAGGCTGGAGAGGTTCTTGCAGAGCAAAGCCACTCCTCCCTGGGCAGCTAGGAGCACCTGAAGCTCACCAGCATCATCTAAGCAGGTGCTTCCTTCAGCTGACAGGCAGCTGGCTCCAAGCCTTTGGTGACTTTTGGGTTGTCCCCTACAAAAACCTGATACTGCCTTGGAGGCTCAGAGCAGGAGGCAGCAAGGCTCCTTGAGCCTAGGAGGCAAGGCCTACATCTCCACCTCTCCTTTTCCCAGCACATCCACCCACACAGATCCCTTGGGCTCTCTGCTAACAAGCTCTGGCATGGTGCAGGGCTGCCTAACCCACATCTCTGAAGGAAATCAAGCTGGGAAAAGCAGAGCAAGGAGGTAAAAGCCTTGATGAAACATTCCCCTTTTTTATCCCAACTGCCTGCCTGTTAGCAGCCTGCATCCATGGATGCAGCAGAGCAGCAGCTATCTTCTGGCACAGGCACACTCTCCTCCCAAAACACATCTCCAGGAGGGAACAAAGCAGCTCTTGAGTCTTCCTGCTGCTGTTAAACAGAGGCAGCCAGCTGCTGATCAATGCAGCATGCCATGGTTAACCTGTGAGCAGCAGGGGGAAGATCCGTGTGGATCTGGGCAGCAGCTCCTTCTTTCTTTGCTCCAAGAGCTAAGGACCAGCTCTTTCCACATCGTGAAAGGTTTATTTCCCTGTTTTCCTGATCCCAGTGGAGCTTTGCTACCTTGAATAGATTCACATTCCCTAGTGCCACAAATCCATGGCCCTAAGGAGATCATCTCAATGTTTCTTCAAGCCCTGCAGGGATGGTGACTCCAGCACCTCCCTGGGCCAAGCCTTTCAGGGAAGAAATTCCTCCTGATATCCAAGGAAAGGAGTTATGTACAAGCCCATCCAGCCCAGAATGTGCAGCACCTACATGCCAATAGCTTTCTCCTGAAGGTAAGCAAGCTGCCAGACAAAGGAGCTGGGAGGGGAGCCCTGCAGGAAAACAAATGCCTTTCCAGAAGGGATTTCTGTCTTTCTAGGGATTGATCAAAGCTGACAAGTGATTTCCAGCTGATGCTCACAGCTCTGCTCCTCTCCCCTCCCCAGCTGCAGCTGAGCAATCCTATGCTCTGCAAGGGACAAGGTGATGGATGCAGGAGGATGCAGACAGCTCAAGAAGAGCTTTTCCCAGAGCTACAAGGCTGGATCCAAGCAGGATAGGAGGATTTGGGAACACAGCAATAAATTCTTCATCCCTTCACATTTTGGGGTGTCCCAGGAGTTGGCTTCAATGATCCTTACAAATCCCTTCCAGCTCCAACTGCTCTGTGATTCCAGGTTCTTTTAAGCCATTAAGCTTAATGAGAGTCCCAGAGGGATTCCAATGTCTTTGTATTCACAGTGCCACAGCAGGAATGCTCCAGTGGAGCAGCCTGGCTCTTGTTAACAAATCTAATCAAGGCTCCCAGGAGAAATCCATTCTGCAAACTCCATTGCATCCATGAGAACTGCATTAGAGAGCAAAAGAAAAAAGAAACTCCATTTGCCTCCAGATCTACCTATGCCAAGATGAGCTCTGAAAGCTGGCCAGTGCTACACCAAGGAATCCAGGAGGAAGTGGCAAAAGGCCAAGTAGCACCCTGCCAGGATCACTGGCATGACTGAGAGTCAACTTGCATGGCTACAAGAGACACTTGCCCAAACCTGGAGGCTTCTCCTAGGAGCCTTTCCAGCCAATATCAGGATGCTCCAGGGAATACAGAGCAGCTCTCATGGACCAGAGGATGGAGATGCTGGCATCCAGGGTAGGCTGAGAGCATCCAACCCCAAGGAGCAGCACAGCTGGGTGCAATTCAGAGATCCAAACCAATGCTGAGGGAGTCATCATCATCATGGTTTTCCATGACAATCCTCTCTGCAGCTCTTGTTTCCTCTTTCTGGATCATTGCTGCTCCTGAGCACTCAGTCAAGGGTATTTTCCATAGCAAGTGCTCCTGTGGGACAGGAGGTGCCCTCCCAGCTCCAGGTGGCACTGGCACAGCAAGATCCTTTAGCATCTCTCCTCTCCTCTCCTGCTCTCACCAGCACTCCCATCAGGCAGCACAGGACCTGCTCTTCCCACCCCCAGTAGGAAGCTCAATGCCAGCAGCATCTTCCTTTTCCCCTGGAGAAGGATGTTAAACACATATCAGTGTTAGGCAGCAAGCCTAAGGCACTGCCCATTTCCATGAAGCCATCCAAGGCTCAGGGAGATAGGATTCAGCCTGTGGCTCCTCATTGCCCACAGGGATGGGAGGCTATGGAGACACCAAAATCATCTGGAGCAGACAAGGAGAGTTGTCAGGGCTGCCCTGATTAAAGGTGCAAATCCCACAAGCCTAACCCTAATCCTCCCCTGTGGAAAGCAGAGATTAGCCTGGCTCCTGAAACAGAGAACTCCATCCTAGCCTGAAGTTGGGTGATCCAATCCAATCTTCTCCCAGGAGACTCCCTGCATGGCTATTGCTGCCTCTGTGCCTCACTCAGACACTAAGCTCTGCTGCTGGCCCAGGGGGGTGTGGGGGGGATGTCCCTGGATGCTTTATTAGCCACAGGCTCAGGGAGCCTGAGTGCTGAGACCTTTTCCACTTAATCATGGAATCAGGATGGTTGGAGAAGAGTTGAGCGCTCGTCCAGCCCAACCACCCCCCCAGCACTGCCATGCTCACCACTGAGCCATGGCCCCACAGCTCCATGGCTTGGGAACACTTGCAGGGATGGAGATTCCATCAGCAGTGCCTGAGAATCCTCTGGGGGAAGGAATTCCTCCTAATATCCAACCCCTGGGGATGGTTTAGTGGTGAGCATGGGTGGATGGTTGGACTGGATGAGCTCAGAGGTCCTTTCCAAGCATGAGGATTCCACTCTCTGGATAATGTCTCCTCAAATCCTTGCTCTCTCTCATCTCCTTCAGCCCAAGAGCCTTACCTGGAGCAAGTCATTCCCACAACACATGTTGCATTCAGGACTTTTCTGAGAGATGAGGTTTCTGGAGACCCTTGGGACTGCTTCTTCCTCTAGGAGCTAAAGCCAAGCTTAGATCTCAAGCCCCAATCCAGGTTCAGGAGACGACTTGGATCCTGATCAGAGCTCTTCCTGCTTCACCTCCTTCCTTTGGCAGGGATAAACTTGCCCCAGCTGATGGGCTTTGCACCTTGGGGCAGGCAGGCAGGCTCCTGGGGCTCCCCTTCAGCCACCCCCTCAGGAGGAGACCTCCCTGATCCAGCACTTCTTGTCTCCCCAGGATAAAAACCTTGGCCAAAGAGGATTTGTGAGGAGCCATGCCTTGCTCTAAGCAGATGCTTCTTGTGCTCTCTGCAGCACAGAGGCCAGGGGTTGCTGGCAAGCTTCACTGAGGATGACTTCAATGCAATAGATTAGAAAGCACTCCATTTAGCTGATTGCTTCTCCTCATTTACTTGGCTACTCCAACCCTCTCCTGCTCCTTTCTATTGTGATGGAGCTGCCATGCAGGGAAAAACCCTACATGTCAGCATATTCAAGGTCCTGCAGGCAAGATGCAGCTGGAATTGCAGAGCAGAGTGATGAAAGCATCCCAGGGCTTCCTCATTAACCTCTCTCATTTGGCTCCTTGGAAGTTCAACACAAGGAAGGAGGAATCCAAAGGCCCTGGCAGCTCAGCTCTCATGCCCTTTCCTGCTCCTAGACTTCCCCAGTCTGCCTTTGATGCTCAGAACTCAGAGCATCCGTTGGCTGGATGCTTTTCCCCCAGCACATCCTCTCCTCCAACAAATTCTGCTGCTATTCCAAAGCTTCCCATGATGTTTGTGGCAGAGCTGATAGTGAGAGGTTCAAAACTCACTGGCTTGAGGTTCTCTCAGGGCTTGCCTAGGGTAAGATGCTTCTAGTGGAATCAGGGAGGGGAGCTTCAGGAGAGCCTTGCTGGGGATGAGGGAAGCATGGCTTGCTCTGCTGGGATGGCTCAGCTTTGGAGCTGCCTGAGCACAGGGAGCCCTTGTGCTGGTGGCTGAGAAGCTGGCCAGGAGCAACCAGTGCACGCTGGCAGCCCAGAAGCACAATGGCATCCTGGGCTGCAGCAAGAGAAGCGTGGCCAGCAGAGCCAGAGAGGTGATTCTGCCACTGCACTCTGCTCTGCTCACACCTCCTCTGCAATACTGGGTCCAGTTCTGGAGCCCTCAACACACAAAGGCCATGGAGCTGATGGAGCAGGTGCAGAGGAGGCCACGAGAATGCTCAGGGGCTGCAACACCTCTGCTCTGAGGACAGGCTGAGGGAGCTGGCATTGTTCAGCCTGGAGAAGAGAAGGCTTCAGGGGAACTACTAGTGACCTTCCAGGACCTAAAGGGAACTTCCAAGCAGGCTGCAGAGGGCCTGTTTGCAAAGGCCTGCAGGGAAAGGACAAGGGGCAATGGTTTTACATTGGAGAAGAGTAGATTTAGACTGGACATTAGAAAGAAGTTCCTCCCCACGAGGGTGGTGGAACACTGGCCCAGGTTGCCCAGGGAGGTGGTTGAGTTGCCATCCCTGGAGGCATTGCAGGTGAGGCTTGCCAGGGCTCTGGGCAAGCTGCTCTAGTTGGGGATGTCCCTGGCCACTGCAGGGGGGTTGGACTAGATGAGCTCCAGAGCTCCCTTCCAGCCCAAACCATTCTAGGATTCTGTGATCTTTGCTGGGTTGCTTTAGCTCTCTGAAGCTTTGGCATCAGCTGGCATGTCCCTAAGTCAATCCTCCCCCAGGGCTTGGCCATGCCCCTTAAGAGCAGGGAGTTGTTGAACTGGAGCCTAGTAGCTGCTCTGGAAGGGAAAGTGATCTTCAGCCTAATGAGGTTATCTTGAGTGTGAACATTTTAAGTGCATCCATCAATAGAGCCTGTCAGGAGCACAGGACTAATGGGATTTCTCTTTCCTTTCTCTCTTTGTTAGCAGGATGATGAATTGCCTTGGCCTGCTGGCTGCTGGAGGTCCTCATCTCCTTAATGCATGGCAGAGATGTTTCAGGGAGGAAAGCTGTCAGGCTCTGGCACTCAGCAGCCCCAACCCAAACCATTGCCCCCCTGGGAGGCCTTCAGCATCTTCCAGAGCTGCTCTGACTCTGGAAAATGGGAGAAGGCTGGAAGAGGAGACCATGGTTTCCAAAGAAGCCTTTAGGAAGCAGTATCAAGCAGACTACTCTTGCTCACTTCAACAGAGAGACCTTGAGCTCACAAAGCCTCCTCCTCCTGTCCTGCAGAGAGGACTCAAACTAGGAACAAAGCTTGCTGGAAGATGGCTGAAGGAATTCCAAGGGAAGAGAAGCTATTCAGAGGTATTTTCCAGCAGCCTGTTAGACCCTTGGTCTTCTCTCCATCCCTGATAGGAAAGCACCCTACATGGTGATGGATCTGGAGAAGCAACATCAAGCTGCCTTTCCCTGCCTTGCCAGAGAGGCCTTGGGATGCTTTGGACTGCTGCTCTGGTCTGGTCCATCCTTAAAGGCTAAGCTATTCCAGCTGTGAGCCCAACCATGGAGTGTGCCAGAGAGCTCATCCCCAAGGGATGCTCAGTGCCCCAGCTGGGAAAAGAGGGATTGCTGCAGTAATTCACTGAAGCAGAAGCAGAGGGAAGGCAGGGCAGAGTGTGAAGAGAAAGCCTACACATCCATTTTAGGGAGTACTTCAGAATTCCTGAGGTGTTCAGGGTCCAAACAGTGTTTGGAGTTGCTCTGCTGCATGGAAATGGCAGCAAATTAATAGGAGCTATAATTAATCTCTCTCTTATGAGCTCTCCCTCTTATTAGCTAGCTCAAGCTAGGTTTGTATCTAGGGAGAGAGACACAAACACCTTGCTTCCAATAACCTCTGACAGCTCCTGAAATCACTGCGACAAGGTTCAGAGGCAGAGAGCAGGGACAAAAAGGTTGTTAATCCATGGAAAGGAGGAGCCTCCAAATTAGAGAGGAAAAACCCCTCCCTCCTTTTTTAAGGATGTCCAGAACTTGTCCCATTTCAGTTGTGGAAGAGTGGCTGATGTCCTCTGAGCAGTGACCTTCATTCCAATGCTTGCTCTGTCTCCCTGGCTCTCTTCTCCATCCATTCTCCTGACCTCTTCCAATGTCTCCATGCTCATTCCCTACCTCTCTCCCACCACATTCTGCACATCCCTGCCCTGAATCTCTCCTCTTTTTGGGGAGGAAATGAGCCCACTTGGGCTCTTGCTCTAACCCTCAACCTCTCACCTCCATGCACTAAGCCCTGGCCCTAGATGCTTTTGAACTCCTCCAGGGATGCTGGGAGGTAAAACGAGACCCAAGCTGCCTGCAGATGAAACCTGAGTGGAAAAGCAAAGTAAAACACCTTGTACCTCTTCTTTCTTCCCTTCCTCTCCTGCAATTTATTATCCCACTCAAAGTGATGGAGAGAAATGTTCCTCCTTAGGGTGGGAAGGCTTGACTCAGGTGCCAAATCATGCAATGGCAAGGGAACCACACCAAAGCAAAGCAGCCTGCTGTTCTACACAAAAAGAGGCTTTGGGGTTGTTTATTTCTTTCACAGAAAGCTTTTTCCTCTCCTCTCCAGCTCCAGCAGCAGCTTCCCCTCCAGCATCAGCCCACTGAGCCACAAGAGCCCAGGGAAAGAGAGGAGCTGCTCACATCTTACTCAAGAAGAAGAAGAAAAGAGCAATTGCATAGCCACTTGTTCAGGAGACAAATAAAGACCAAATCCTCCTGCAGTGTACTTTAAAAGTCCATAGGGGTCATTCTTAGGGCTAGAGGAAATGGCTTCAAGCTCCTCAAGTCCAAGCATCAAGCTCTCCCCCCCATACCCCCCCTCAGTAGCACATCCATCCCTCCCCTGCCCTCCCTGCCTCCTGCACTGCTGAGCTTGTCTGTGCTGGGTGCCAGCAGCAAGCTGAGCCTCTGCAGCCAGCCCAGCTCCCTTGGCAAGGCCAGCAGCTCCTGCTCTCTTCACCAGGACACCTGAGCCCTTCCCAAAGGTGATGCAAATCAATCAGATCCATTTCCAGGGGCACAGCAGACACCTAAATGATTTAGGGAGATCCTAAGCCCCAGGGTTTCTGTGCTGGAGAAGCACAACCTTGTCCCCTCAGCTGTCTCAGCCCCAGGAGGGTTGAGGAGCTGCTTAGCTAGCAAAACAAAAGAGCATTCTACAGCTTTCTGGCAAGAGATAAGCAGGGCTGGGCTTCCATGCAGATGTCTGAGGGGGAAAAAAGGAATCCTAACATCAAATAAAATGCATTAGAGAGCCTGTGGCCCCCAGCATAATTATCCTTATTTCTCAGAGCTGATTAATAATTGAAAGCCAATCTTGGTGTTATTGATCTACCATTGAATGGGAGATTTATTCCAGATCTGTAGGCACTGAAGCAGTAAATTTAATCCCCCCCTCCTTCCCCCTCTCCCAGCCTTCCAGCCACTCAACTCACTCCATAAGTAAAACATGATGGTTTAGGCTCTTTCAAGAAGAGAGGAGCTCAGAAGCTGTGGGTGGCAAGGAGCAGCTTGAAGCCCAACAGAAGACCCAAGGGGAGCATCACTAAGCTGCTGGGTTTAATACATCTTGTTAGATCAAAGCACCAGCTGCATGTGGGCTCAGAGATGCCAGAAGGACCCCCCCAAAATTCCTTCACAGCAGGAGTTGTTAGGCAATGGGCCCAGGGAGGAGCTGGAGTCACCATCCCTGGAGGGCACTAAACCTCATGGCTCAGGGAGAGGTTGAGCTTCAAGGTCTTTCCCAACCTTGATGATGCTAGGAGAGCTTGCTTGCTCCTCAACCACCCCCAGCAGACACTCGGGGCTACGTTTAAGCTCATTTAGCTTAGTGGGAAGAAGTGGATCCCAGAGCACACAGCCTGGCCCCAGCCTCCTNCTTCTCTCCCTTCCCAAACAGAAAGGCTGGAGTGCCAGAGAATCCCCTCTGGTTTATCACCCCATCAGTGATTTTTCCCTCTCCTGATCCTGCTGCCTGGGACTCTCTTTCTAGCCTCATCAAAAGCTTGGCAAATGAAAGCAGGAGGAAACCCCTCTGCTTGTTGCTATTTTTTGGTTCCCTGCAGCCCTTCCCCTCTGGCAGCAAGGTGCTGAGCCTGCTCTGAGCAAGATGAGCTCCAGAGCTCCCTTCCAAGCCCTAACATGCTGTGAAGGAATTGTTAGCCCCAAATGTGCCTCTGGAGGTCACCAAGCAGTGCCCCAGCTCTGGCTGGAGCCACACAGCTCACAGGAGCTGCTGGGGATGAGCCCCTCAGGTCTCCTCAGCAGCCAAAAGCTGAGCACAGCTTCTTTCTGCATGGAACAGGGAGCTCCTGCTTGTGAGGATGCTGGGAAAAGGCAAGAGGAAGCTTCTCCTGCTCCCTCCCTCTGCTAGCTGCTAGGAGAGGGAGAGCTGAGGGAGAAGAGCCCAAGCTGCAGCTCCTTTGAGGAGAGAGTGAGCTCTCTGCTCAGCCATCCCTGCCCCAGAGCAGGCAGACACAAGCTGACTTCCACCAGAAAGCAGCATCTGAGCTTCCGTTAGCTCATCCAAATGGCCTTGCAATGCCAGAGGAAGGGAAAGCAAGCTTCCTGCTGACATCAGAGGGGACAAGCAGCAGCAAGGGCCAGCAGGACAGCATGTGGTAGAGGCTGGCAGGGAGCAGGCAGGGCACAACAGCACAGCACTGCTGCTTTCTGCCAGCAGCTCTGCAGCTTTCCCTCAGGAATAGCCATGCCATGTTCTTGTCTTAGCCTTGTGGCTTCCTCCCCCTGCTCCAATCCCCAGCAAAGAGACCCAAGCTGCACTGTCAGTCAAGGAAATACAAATTGCCTTTTATTGTCACCATAAAGAGGGAGCTGTACATTCAGCCCTCAGGGAAGAAGACATCTGTGCCACACAAAGTCAACTCTCTCCCTGCTCCAAAAGCATTTCCCCCCCTGCTCTGCCTGTGCTTGCAGGCTGCTTCTGGCCTAGAGGCATCTGGACAGCCAGGACACAGCATCAACCTTTACTCTTGCACCAAAAAACATCTTTGTGTTGTTTAAAAACCTTAAAAAGAGCCAAGTTTCTAGGGCAGAGAATAGAAAGCATCTTAAATTAAACCTCTGGGGAAAGTATTTACACTCTTGGTCTGAAACTGTACAGGTGGAAAGGAATTCGCCCTTAGCAAACAGGCTCTAGAAACTTGATTGCTCTCCTTAGCCTTCCCCCAGCTGTCCCAAACTTGCCTGGGTGCTCCCAGAGGAGATGATGCCAAGCCCAAGAGTGACTCCTGCACTGCTTTCCCCTTCCCATCTTTTCTGTACAATGTCTCTGTACAGCAACCATGCACTAAAACTGTATCAAAAACCCCCAAATATACATATATTACATTATTTTACAGCCTGCATTTCTACAGAAGTACAAAAGAAAGAGCAAGCTTTCCTCCTCTAGTTCCTTGAGGGCATTGCTGAGCAGTCCTGCACTCCTCTTGTTCACAATGCTGATGGGACAGCCTTGCCCATCCCTGCTGCCATCCCCACAGCTCACTCAGCACACAAAACTCTCCAAGCTCCACTCTATTCCCACTACAAATCACCACTGGAGCTTGGATCAGGCCAACAAAACCTCCTGAAGTGAGGAGCTTTAGTATGCTAAGCATGAAGAATCCCAAGGCTCAGGTTTGCTGGAAAGCATCTGGGCACAAACCTCTCCTAGGCCAGGAGTTGTGTGGCACAGCTTCCCACTGCAAATCCCCAAGGAGCTGGGATGCTTCAGCTGCAGGAAGGTTAGGGAATGAGCTCCCAGCTCCCAGGCCCAGCAGGGGAGGAAGAGCAGCACATCCAGAGCTGCAGGAAGCTCTCCAGAGGTGGGAAATGAAAACCTCTGGTGGGCTGGCAGGATTTGGGGAGGACTCATCCCCACAGTGCCTTGCACACACACCTGTTCCTGCTCCTCTTTGAGTCCCTCTGCTCTACTCCCAGCTTGTATTTGCTTCCCACTGCATGGATCAACTCATGAAAGGGAAGGAAGAAAGGTTTTTAGCCTACAGAAGAGGATTTCCCCTCTGGAAAGCTCTGGCTAAGGCAGCAGCTGAGCATCCAAGGGCTGCTTCTGTTCTGCTTCTCTCCCTCCTGCACTCCTCAAGCCAATGAAGAAGATCTTTAACAAACCAATACAAGTGCTTTGGGGTTGGTTTTTGTTCTCCTTTAGGGTTAAGCAGCCTGGATAGTTTGGATGCAGACTGGAGAGTGCCCATGTGCTTCAGCTGCAGCTTCCTTCCTGCAGCTACTTGGCCATGGAGAGAAGCAAGCTGACCTGCAAGACAAGAGCAAAGGCTTCAGCTGCAGCACTCAGCTCCTTCAGCCTCTCAGCAGCATTCCTAGGAAGCACAGCAAGTCAGGAGAAGGCAGCTACCAAAACACAACTGGCCCTGCTTCCCAGTCCTAGAGCTCTGAAACACATTTGGGATCTTCCACACGATGATTCCCCCACACACTTCAGCTTGGGAGGAGAAGTGATCCTCAGCAGGAAGAGCTAAACAAGGAAAGGAAGCTATCTCCTCCTCCTCCTCCTCCAGGAGAATGCCCTCTCCTCCTCCTTCTCCTCCTCCTCCAGGAGAACCTCACCTCCTTCCAGAGCAGTAAACACACATCCCTGCAGACAATGTCCTCTAATCAGTACACTAGATTATTCAGTCCAATATTGGGATCCTCAGGATGCTATCCACATTCTCTGGATCACTAAGGTCAGAGGAAAACCTCCTTGGTTTCTGCCAGAGCATCTTAATAGAGAGAATTCTTAACCCCAGTCCCAGGAAAGAGCAGCTGAGGAGTTTCCCTACATACCTGCTCCATGGAAGGACAAGCAATGATCTGGATATCTTCCTCACTGAACTCTTCCTTGAACAAAGCATGGAGTTTCTGGAACATCTGCTGAATGTTATTCTTTGAAAAGAAAAGAGGGAAAAAACAAACCCTGAGTGTTAAAAAGAAATCCCTAGCACTCCTCTAGAAGCAGAACAAGATCCAATGGCCATGGAGCAAGCAGGGACAAGTGCTCCAGCTTGGAGAGCTTTGGGCCAAGCCTGGGAGCAAAAGGTGCTGAGGAAGAGTTAGCAATACTCACCCTGACTGGCTTAAAGAGAATTAGCTCAGTGTCTTTGTTGGCCAAGTACAAGGACATGCTTCTCAAGGTGGAGGGCAGCTTGCTTTTGATTGTCTTGTAACTGGAAGAGACCAGGTCATGGATCTTGGCTGAAAGGCAAAGCAAAGAGCCTCAGGATCACCTCCACTTGGCCAGCTTGGAGAGCCAAGGAAAAGGGCTCAGGGAGCAGCAACCCTGGAGAGGAGCACAGCATGGGCACAAAGCTCCTGCTGCCTCCAGCCACAGGCTCTCCTCTCCACCTGGGAAAACTGGCCTGGGAAAGCAACTGCTGGGAAATTAACTGTGCTAGGAGATGGGAGGAGAGGAGGAAGGAAGGATGGAGAGAGGAGAGGAGGAGGAAGGATGGAGAGAGAGAGGAGAGGAGGAGGAAGGATGGAGAGAGGAGAGGAGGAGGAAGGATGGAGAGAGAGGAGAGGAGAGGAGGAGAGGAGCACATGAGCAGTTCTCCTTGCTGAGCACAGGCTGCACAGCTTGATTTTGACCCAAGCAGACAGGAATCCTCTGTCAGACAAAACCTCTTTGAGTTTATTGCTAGGTATTTAATGATTTTATCTGAACTTTGTTAAAAGGACAGAGAAAAACAAATGTCATAGCTTTAAAGTACCAAAGGGAACACACTTTAGGGCTTTTTTTCCCCTCCTCCATTTCAACTCTCTCTACATCTTTGACCTCCTCCTGCTTCCCAGACAAAAGAGTGCAAGCAGGAGCAGTAGCTGTGCCTCTGTACACACAGCAGCATCTCCAAAGCAACAGGAAACTGCTCCTCAAGAGGCAGGAGATGGTCAGGAGGAGCTCCAGTTAGCCCTGGAGCAGGAATAGCAAGCAAAGGAAATACCTGGTTGTGCCCAAGGCTGCTGAGCAAGGCTGTACTTGGGACCTCCTTGAGTAGCCATGGTTTTTAAAGCAGCTACCTACAAGAAGCACAAAAATGAGGTGTTTTCCAGCTGAATCCACAGCAAAATGACCCTAGTTTCTTTCCATCCTTCCTCCTCTTCTCTCTCCATCCTTCCTGCACAAATCTCTTAGGATCTCCCCTGCTCTCTCTCTCTCTTCCATGCCTTGAGTTATAACAACACTCATGGGAAGCAATTCAAACCTACAGCCAGGATTGCTTCTGGAAAGCAACATTCCAAATGGGATTCATCTTACAGAGGTGCTAAGGCACTTAAGGATACAGAAACCTCCAAAGAGAGTTAGACTTCAGCAGATCAGTCAAATTCCCACTGGGATCACTTGGATCTCAACCTCACCAGTGCTCCCTCACCCCACTTCAATCCATTCATCTCAAAAATGCCTGGAAACCCTTGCTGGAATTTAAAGGGATGCAAGACAGAATGATTGAGGCTGGCAGAGAGCTCTCAGCTCATCCAGCCCAAGCATCCCTAGCATTCCCATGCCACTGAGCCATGGCCCTAAGGAGAGCAGCTAGATGTTTAACCCCTGCAGGGATGGAGACTCCAGCACCTCCCTGGGCCAAGGCTGAACAAGCCTTGCAGGGAAGAAATTCCTCCTGACATCCAATCTAAACCTCCCCTGGTGCAACTTGAGGCTAATTCCTCTCCTTCTCTCCCTGTTAAACCCAGGAGATGAAGCTCCATCTCTCTCCTCCCTCCTGTCAGGGAGCTGTACAGAGCAACAAGCTCTGCCCTGAGCCTCCTCTCCCTCCCTTCAGCTCCCCACAACTAGCAGCTTCTCCCAGAGCCAAGCTGCAGAGTCCTTTTCCTTGGTACCTTTGCCAGGAACTCTTCCAGCTGCTCCAGGAACTGCTTGCTTTGCTGCTGGATGAAGTGCTCACAAGCTGCCTTCAGGTGCCGATCCACATCCTTCTTGGAATCAATGTAATGCTCTCGGATTTCTGGAGTGCCCTTGAGCACAAGACAACAATCCTCTGCTGGTTATTTGCCAGAGAACCCCCCCCACCCCCCCACTTGGAGCCAAAAGACTCCCTGTTACCTCCAGCAGGAACTGGATCAAGGCATTGTTGCTGTTTAGCCTGAAGAACCTGGAGACTGCCTTAGGGTTCAGGATTTTAAAGGCTGCATCTGTGAAGCAGAAAGTCCCTGAGGCTCCAGCAGCAATGCCACAGCTTGGATCACTCATGGACACAGCAAAAATGGCATGGGAAGGGCTATGAACATCCATGATTGCACTGCTGCTAGGGGCACACACCAAGCTTCCCCTGGCTCTGACAGCGAGCATCTCTTCCATGAAGCTAACAAAGGATGGATGCTAGCTACCAGCACACATCCTGGGAGCTCTAACTACTTCCACAAGGCAAAGACTTGGCCCTAAGCTAGCTAGTTAAGCATTTAGGAACAACATGCATGGGAAAACCAAGTACAGTTAAGTGAAAGAACTTAGAAGTGGCACTTCAGTAGTTTAGTTAGGACTAAAAGAGCAAAAGATGAAGGTTGATAGAATCCATCAATGTCACTAATGCTGCTAAAGAGCAAGCTTGCTTGATATAAACTCCTGTTTGTGGCCATACACAAGTCCCAGGAAGGAAAAGCAACAATCAGACAGAATCCCAGAGTGCTAAGGCTTGGAAGAGATGTCTGGAGCTCATCTAGTGCATCCTCCCTGCCAGAGCAGCACAACTAGAGCAGCTTGCCCAGGACAATGAACACAAGAGACTGAGAGGATTCCTCTAGATGTTGTCCTCCTGAAATCTAGTCAAACTGGGGGGAAAACCCCAATGATCAGTCCAGTTCCCCTCTAGCTTACTGGCCTAATGTCATTCCTTGATGCTCATGCTTTGTGTGCAGTCCAAAAGCAGTGCTGCTCCTCTCTTGCTGGGAGGAAAAGCAGAGGCAAGCTCTCTGAATGAGTTCCAGCCCACCCCAACTTTACAAGCCAGTGTAAAGCAAGTGTTTGCCATTACTTACCACCACCTCCTGCCAAGAAAGCCCTGGCTGGCACACACCTTTACTCCACTCAAGGAAGGTGTGGAATCAAGCTGTGTGTGTCAGCCAGGAGAAGTCACCAAAAGGATGTATTTGCCCTTCAACCTCCAAGGCAACTAGAAACTACTCCAGAGGCAGGAGGTTTCCTTGCTGCTCAGATGCAAGAGGGAAGTGGTTAGTGCAGGAAGGGCTTGGCTTGCTTCACAGCTACACACAGCAGCACAGGAGGTGGCAGCAAAGAGAAGGCATTCCTGCAGCTTCCTCTGCTGCAACTTCACATGCTTCCAGTTATTTTTTTTCCCATGGTATCTATCAACTTCACCAAGTTCAGTTTTGTACTGAGCTGTTTTGTTCTGCTTTTTCCAAAGGAATCAGAGTGAGATGAGAAAGATGAAGCCTGTGGCCACTGCTCTCTCTCTTCTCCCTTCCTACAACAGACTAAACTATCCAACAACACTGCTTATTGAGCTTGCAAACCAAGAAATCCTTCCCAAACCCTTTCCAAGGCACAGAAATCCCTTCCAAAGCTGACAGAAAGCTTTAGGAAAGCTTCCTTTGTTTGTAGGCAAGTGCATTCTGTGTTGTTAAACACACCTGCTGAACAGGGCTAACAGAACAGAGCCCTTGGAAGGCTCAGGGAAGAGACATCTCTGGGAGTACAAATGTGGATTACTGAGCTGTGCTTAAAAAGGAGGGGAGAAAGAAGTTAGGGCAGCAGCAAAAAGCATTCCAGTGCATTTCATACCAAAAGAAAGAGTCTTGAGTCAGCCCTGAATGCCTTTGGGCTTCAACAGAGAAGGCAAGAAGCAAGCTGGAGATTAGAACAAGCATTGCAAGTGAACATAAACCAAACCCAACAATTCCTATGCTGGCACATGAAGGGAGGAGAATTCCCATCCCTTTCTGTAGCCAGCAAGCTGTGTAAGTACCTCTAGTTTTCTTAAGGTCCAGGGAAATCTCCTTAATGGTGAAATCAGTGTGGAAAGGAGCAATTTGTTCCCGAAGGATCAGGAGGTGTTTGATTAGGAAGAGCTGCCCATCAACCTGGCTCTGCAGCACAACAAGAGAAAGAACATCCATTACATCTCAAAACAACCCAACCAGTCCATGAAAAGCAATGCTTCCACACCTCCCATTTTATTAGGTGCTGCTGATTAATACTAATAATCTTACTAAGTCTGGAGTGCTAATAACTACACTCTAGGCTCAAGCAATCCCATTCCTGTCCTGCTCCACAGAAGCAAGATTTTATTCCTCAGGTACCTAACTAAACATCCACATTAAGTACAGATATCCATCCTTGGAAAGAAGCCAACTCCATCTTCCAAAGAGCCAGGAATGATTACATGGAGTATCAATCATTTCTATTGGAAAACATGAGCTTCTCCAATTATTTGAACCATTGCAATGACTAAAAAGAAAGCCAAAAGAGTTAATGTTTCTGGAATAACCTTGATGAACTGTGTGCAATTTGGGCATTTCTCTTGTTAGCTTAGTTAATTCCCAAGCAGCACAGCAAAGGGATCAAGAAGCAGCTCACACCACTGAGGTGGTGTCTGGCACTGCTTTATGTTCATCTTTGAAGCTCATGGCTCTTGGAGGTCAAGAGAGGACTCAAGAACTCCATTTTTTGCTTTAACAAGCTGCAAGAGAACTTTCCTTGAGATCCTGGTACATAAAACCAATAAGGAATCCATCAGATTTCAAGCTGCAGGTTCAACCAAGAGAGATGTTTGTTAAAAAGGAGTTCAGCTTGGGGTTGGTTTATTGTTCCATGCACAATTTCACCAGAGAATGTTTCATTCCCATGCATCCAAAGCCAAGTGGGGCAAAGGCCAGGGTTGAGTTTCATTGTGCCCAATACTTGGGAGTCAATGCTGACCTGATAGTGCTGGAATTGGGTAACTGGACTCTGAAATCATTGCTTATCTGCTCCACTTGCAAGGAAATGTGCTTTCTTTTTGAAGATACTAATGTTTCACAGAGATTTTTCAGAGGACACTCAGGAGAAATCCTCCTCAAGAGTTTAATTTCTAAGAGCAGCTGGAACAACAGAGGCAGAGAACTCGAGAAAGCAGGGAAAATAAAGAGATTTGTAGCAGAAATGATTGTTCAGGTGCCACTGGGCTGAGTTAGGGCAGCCTGGGACCATGCTTGATGTGCTTTGGGTTCCACTTTCTCAGCCCTGCTAGCATGGGAAGCATTGTCTTTGCTTCCCAAAGCCATCAGGGCAGAGCAACAACATGCACTGATGTTTCCAGAACAACTTTAGAGACACAGAGAGGGAGAAAAAGAGTCAAAGGACAAGTTCTGACCTTGTTTTTGCTGATGGAGTCAGCAGCTCCCAGCAGGGAGTGGATGCAGGCAGACAAAGCCTCCTGAGATAATCCCTGGAACACTGCTCTCTGCAGGGAACAGGAAACCAGAGCAAAACAACACTGAGGTTAGCAAAGCTGAAGCAGAAATGTGAAGAGTTGTAGCTTGGCAAGGATGTGCATAGCAACATAAAACTCCAGCTTAGCTAGTGACAAGCAATGGAAAGCCAGGATGGAGTGTTCACAGCTAAGAGCACTTCAGTTTGCCTGGATCCAGGTGCAGATCCAGGGATGCTCACCCTCCAGCTCTCCATCTGCTCTGGGGAGTGACACTTGTCCAGCACTTGGCTTGCCTGGATGCAGCTCTAAAGCCAAGCATGCTCACCCTCCAGCTCTCCATCTGAACTGTTGTGACATGGGCAGGGACACCTCAAGCATTCCCAGCAGGAATGCTGCTTCCTGACTTGGGAGTCTCCAGGGCTCAGGAGAGCTCCCTCTCTGTGCAATCTAGCTGGGAGAGCATCCCAGGGAGCTGAACCTCAGCTTTGTGACAGCTTAGTCAACAAACATGACAGCTACCATGGCCCAAGGGACACAGCTCTCCTCCAGCAGCAAAGCCCAAGGCTTGCCAGGGACACTTCCTTCAGCTCTTCTCCTAGCTCCAGGCTGCACACAAGGCCCAGAAGCTCTGCTAGGATATCTCAGGGGAAAAATCAATCCATCACTGTGCAGATAAACTATAAATGAGCCTTGCAACCAAGGCAGAAACCACCCCAGCTCCAAAGCTCCAGCTGGAAACACAAGGGCAAACAAACCACTCCTTCATTTTTCATGAGATTGATGGATTAAGCAATAAAGTATTCATATTTGCCAGCTGCTTTGTAAAGCTAACAGCATCTTGGTAACAGTTTCACCTAACACCTCAGCAGAGCTATTTTGGATCTCATCAAGCAAAAGCACTTAAGATTGCTTTTCTCTGAGACTTCTTAGCCTTTTTTTATGCTATTAGGTGACACAAATCTCAGAGACTTCTTAGCCTTTTTTTATGCTGTTAGGTGACACAAATCTCAGAGACTTCTTAGCCTTTTTATGCTGTTAGGTGACACAACTCAGACTTCTTAGCCTTTTGTGCTGTTAGGTGACAGAAATCAGGTTCTAAAGGGCAAGTGTCACAACACCTGTGAGGTAAACACTGCTTTATCTTTGTTAGATATGAAGAGTCCTACTGCCTGATTCAACTCTGGAAATCAATTTGGGAAGGTGAAAAGCTTAGGAAAGAACATTCCCAAGCCACAGGAGTTGTAGAGCTATCATTAAGAGCAGAAATGAGATAGCAGAGGTCAGGAATTGTCCCTTTCTAAGGGACATGCAAATCATGCTCCACACTTGAGAGCTTGCCCATGGAAGCAGTGAGATCAGAGAGGTTTCGGCATACATCTATACATCTGTAGAGTTTGGAGAGACACACTAGAGTCCTCCTGACAGTGGGATACCACATTCCATGCAGATCTGCTGGGGAAATGGTGCTCTGGTGCCTGGGATGAAGGGATTCTGCTGAACCTGTGGCAAAGCAAAAGGCACACGTGAGGAAACTCATCCTTTCAGCTGCAATTGAGACAGAAATCAGACAGCATCATGTAGCCAAACAGGGGTTTTTTGAGCCCAAAGACATGAATTTGCTGGCCCAGCTTGACCTTTCTGAATGAGTGAGTTGGCTATGTCTCTAATGACACACACTCCCCTACTCAACAGCTGATCAAACAATTACTGAAGAGAAAAAGGTTAATAAAAGGAGGAAAAAAGCACTACAGGAGAGAGTCAGGAAGAAAGAAGCAAAGAGGAAAAAAAAATCCATCAGTTTTACTTCTTTCTGCTAAGGATAAACCTCTGCTCTCAATGGATTTTCCCAACCCTTGGCACAAGCCTTTGTATTCTGCTCATTTTATCCTTAAATGCTGAGTCAATAGCAGCAGAAAGCTGACTGCAATCAGCACCCATTCCAAAGAGGGCAATTGTTAAGCTTCTAGCCTAATGAGAGAAGCAGCAGCACTGTGCAGTGTTGCTGTCAGCAGCCTGGGCAATGTCTAGGACAATTCAGCATGTTGCCACAAGCAATGCATTGTCCCAGGCATCAGCAAGCCTTCAGTTGTGCTTGTTAGGCACTTCAGCTCCTCCTGTGGGCAAATCATCCCAATTTTCACCTTCCAATGACACCATCCAGGTTCCTTCTGCCTCTGGAATGCAGCTGGGGCTTAGAGGACTTGAAGCAGGATGAAATCCACTCTCAGTTGGGCTTTGTGGAGCCAGCAAGGCCTTGCCAAGCCCAAAGCAAGCAACCAGCAAGGAATCCAAAGGAAGAGGAGGAACAAGTGACACAAGGTGCTGCTGGGAACACTAACCCTGTACCAATCTCAGCAATGGAGCAATTCTTCAGGGATCCTAGACAGCAGTGCCAGGACTGGCAGCAAGAGAGCCACATTTCATCACCTAGCTCACTCTAACTTCATCATCTAGGTCACACAGTGCACAAGTCCATGGCTGTATCCCTGAATCCCAGAATGGGGAAGGTTGGAAGGGATCACCAGAGGTCATTTAGCCCAACCTCTAGTTCCCTAGAGCACATTACCCAGGCTTGTGTGCAGCTGGGTTTGGGATCTCTCCACAAGCTCTCTGGGCAGCCAGCTCTAGTTCTAAGTTCCCCTGCCAGTGAGAAGGTTCTTGCTCATGCTTAGCTGCAACCTCCTGTGTTGCAGTTTGTGCCTGGAACCTTGTGTGCTGCTTGGCACCATCCAGAAGAGCCTGGCTCCATCCTCTGGATACCTTCCCTTCAGAGACTTAGAGGTTTTGACATACATCATCTGCTGGATTACTGTAGACAGCTCAAAGCACTAAGTGGAAATGGAGCCAAAGGAAGAATCCTTCCCATTTCTAGGTGCTCCTCTAGGAAAAGAACCCTTGGAGATAGAGGCAGAGTGCCAACTGATGGCTCAGCTCAATGCTCACTCTCTGGGAGCTTCATGCATCAACTCGACAGCACGAGAGAGATTTCATTCCTACCTGATTTAACCAAGCTGCAGGACTCAGGATCTTCTAGTCTGACATCTGAAAAGGAAGCTTCAGAGGGAAGCTTCTTCTGCTCCTCTTTTAAACTCTGGGCAATTTGCTGCACAAGAGACAACACAACAGTTTAGTTCTCTTTTTGTTTTGGTTTTCTCTCCTTAATTTCAACAGAATTGTGCTGTTTTTTAGAGTCAGGATTGCCAAAGCCATTACAATAATCATCAGCCAAAAGAAAGGAAACCCAACTCCAAACTCACTTGGATTTCATAGAGCAGAAATGTGTGCTGCTTTTATTCCTACAAATGATAGCTGCAGATGTCCCCAAAGCACTCTCCTAAGTTTATTCCCTGCAGGAGTTCAACTAAAAGCTTTCCCCTAGCATCACACATCCACACTTTTCCCTTTTTATTCACTACTTATATCTACTTCAAAGCAACTGGAGGCAGCAGCAAATGGGCAAAGAACTGCATGAATATTTGAGCCCAAGGAAGATTTCACAGCTTACTAGTTCATTCCCTCAGACAGGAGCTTTAGAGCTCTAAAAGCAATCAAGGAGCAAAGTGCATGGAGTCTGAGGAGGAGATGGGAAGAGCAGCAGAGTGTCAGAGTCACTTTGTTTCTCTTGCTGAATTGGCCACAGGACTCTAGCTAGAAAAGAAAGGCTTCTGGAGGCAAGCAAAGCAGGCATTTCCTCTACACAACTCCCAATTAACACTAAAATGTTCTCCTTATCCTTTGGATGCAGTTGTGCTCAGCCCATTTGAGCACAGCAAGCCCAAAGCAAGCTGCACACTCCTAGCTCCAAGCCTTGTGATGTGTGCTGGACTCAACAGAGAGCTCCACTGCTCAAGCACTATTTGCCTTCCTCTTCCAAAGCTTGTTAGTGCTTCAACTCTCAGGATAAAGGGCAAGTATTCTACACACTGACTAGCTTCAGCATCTGGAAATGCTTTCCTAAGATCCCTTTATCATCATCCAAGCAGGAACTACACTGGGCTACAGCTTTTCTTGTGCTACAAAGACAAGATTCTAGCAGTGCTGAGAAGTTTCTCCCAGTGGTTGTTTGCAGGCAAGAACTGAACACAACGAGTCAGAGAAGGTTAATTTCTTCTAGATATAGCTCTAAAGCTGCTGTTTTATGTAATTAATGCTCTGATTCTGAGCATAAGACACACTCATGCATACCAAAGCCTGATTAATAACAGACTTGAAGCTCACTGTGCCTAGCTAAAGCTTCTCTTCAACCCCAGCCCAAGCAGAAAATGGAATGGACTACTTTTGGAAAGGAAATGAAATATCCAATCACTGTAGAAGGCTCAAGTTTAGCTCCAAGTGTAAACTGTGAGACTGATTGCCAGCTTTCCCTCTAGTGGAGGCTGATCATTCCATCAGCAGGTGCCAATGGGTAGCATCACTAATCCCAAACACCCCTCACAACTACAGAACTCCACCTGCACATCCCATCTGAAAAGGAAACCAAGGCCAATCCAAACCAAAACAAGCTGCTGCTGTACCTCCATCATTTCCAGCTTGTCAGGATATGCCAGATCCCCTGGAGCAGGCTTGTAGCCTGTGATATCAGTCTGAATGTAGATGTGAGTCCTGTAGACAAGCCTTTCTTGCACATCCTCCAGCATCTGCTTGACTCCAGCTGCAAAGGCACCCAGCTGGGCAGCTGGGAAAAGGGAAAAGAAGGCATCAAGCTGCTCATTTCCTTACCAAACCACCTTAGGGACACCTGAGTTGGGGTTATCACCTACAGAGCCCTCACCAAAGTGGCTTGCTGCAGAGGAAGTAAGGCTCTAGCTGGAACAAATAGGGCTCTGTAGCTAGAGTTGTGACAAAAGAAGAGCTTCCTGAAGTCCTTGAGCTCCTCACATTCTGATCAGCATGGGAGTGTGATGTTATCACACTGATAACATCACCCTAGGATTAAGCAGGCTGATGATCTGAGAGCTGCCTGTGTCTCCTTGCAGGAAAAGAAGGGATTCTTCATGATATTTGCAGCTCTTCAGAGACAAAGAGCTGTGCTATATAGCAGAGAGCAAGCATGATCTCTGTTTGTCACTTGGGGCAAGGACTTAAAGTCTTAGGAACTGTGAAATGATTCCCTGATGCTAAAGAAATGAGAGACCAGATCTTTTTCAGCTCACTTCCATGAGCTCTGAACACTTCCCAAACCAGGACTCTCTAACACCAATACATTAATTTAAATGGAGAGACACAGAGAGCAATTCATTTCAAATTAACCTGATCTTTGACATGCTTAGAACTCCACCACATCTGGGTAGTTTTTTTGGCCTCTACAATTTCAGAGGAGTGAAGAAGAGAGTTAAAGCCAACCAGGCTCCATCTCTGAGTTACCATTGTTCTGCACATGATCTTCCAACATCTCATTCTTGAGGATCCCACAGAGCTCAGACAGTGTCTCCAAGTGAATGACATGGATAATCATTGGCCTCAGGACATCATACAAGGAAAGGCACAACTTCTCCAACAGCTCACTGGCAAGGGAAAAGAAAGAACAAAGCCAAACACTCTCAGCCAAAGAAAGTTTGCATCCCAAACAGATTATTTTATGGCAAAGACTTTGAGGGTAAAATGCAACAGAGAATCAGAGAAAGGGAGCACACCAAGAGGGACACAGGAGGAGAAGCTTGGTGACCTTTCCTCTAACAGCTTCACCATTCCAGCAGCTGAAAATCCCAGTAATTCCTCAGTTAGAAATGGAAACACTGAGAATATTTAAGTGTTTACAGCATGGTGCATTTGTGGAGTGCACTGTGTATTTTATTCTCCTTCACAAAAGATGTCAGACAGCAGCACAAGGACACTTCAGAGGGGACAAAAATGCTCCCAGCAGCAAGCTCCTGAATGTGTCTCTTCTGGTGCATTCTAGAGCTTTCCAAGTCTCTAACTGTGCAGGTTCAAAGGAGACACTGCACAGTGAGAAAGTTTCAACAGTCCTATTGTTAAACACAACACTCAGCCTCACATCTCTGCCCTTGGCTGGGTTTTTGGGCAACTCTTTTACCTTTTCTCTATGATGTCTTCAGAAACCACTGGCAGAAAGAGAGCACAAAAAGCACCTGAGAGCTCTGAACAGCTATTTCCAAAGCAACTCTGTGCCTTTGAATCCTCCAGACCATGTACAGAGCAGCTAAGCTACCAGAAACCAAAAGAACCCTCCCCTCTTTGCCCACACAACCATGATACAAGGTGCAGGAGAAGAAAAAGCAGCATGTACCACCTACTCCAGTCTGGGGGTGGCTTTGGTGAAGAATTCATTGTACAGTTGATGCTCATCCTGGCAGACATGGACCATGAAGGCACAACCACTTCGGACCTGGAGGCACAGACAGGCAAAGATTGGCTGATTAAATCATTTCCCTGGCCTCAGGACCACAGGAGGTATTCCAGGTAGTGTTAATTATGATTATATCATTATAGATTGTGTTTTTATTGTGATTACCACAGCTATGATGAAGTGGAAGCACTGTACATTCAAACTTCTTGAGCTCAGCTATAAAACTAAGGACTAAAAAGATCAAAATCCAAGCTCCTGGTGCCCCTTTTACACCTTTTTGTTTCTGAGGAAGCTTAACTAACCCCAATTGACTCTTCTTTGCACGTGTGCCCCTGTGGGGTTTGGAGCAGAGCTGAATCATCTGCCACAGAACAGGCAGGCCTTGAACGTATTAGTTAGTCTAATGATGGACAAGTGATAACTGTGCATGGCAACAGCTCAGTTCAGGAGGTGAATTTGATTGAAGGGAGCTTGATCGAAGGGAGAGCTATTATATACAGAGAGGGATAGTCTATCCATTGATCTCTCTATCAATCTAATCCATCTAATATATCTAAATGATCTAATCTGTCAATATATCTATCAATCAACTGAGTTATCTAATCTATCTAATCGAGCTATCTGTCAGTCAGTCTATTGAGCTGTGGAGCTATGGATCTGTCAATCTAATCTGTCAATCTCTCAATCTTTATTGAAGGGATTAAAACATACCAACCCCCCCCCCCCCCCCCCCCCCAGGCAGCCTGAGACAATGCCTGATATTCACCCTNCACTTGAACCTACCAGAGCACAATGATCTCTGTTGTTCTGACTGGTTAATTCTGTCACAGTGCTGCAGATACTTGGCCCAAGCAAAAGCTCCCTCTGGTCAAGGTAACACTGGTGGATTTCATTCAGAACTTGTTGATACCTAGGCAAGAAATTCAAACATGCTGAAGCTTACACATCAAATTCATTCTTCTGCCTAACATCCAACCTCAATCTGCCCTCCTCTAGTTTGGATCCATTCCCCTAGTTCTATCTCTGCCTGACAGCCTAACAAGTCCTTCCCCAGCCCTCTTGGAGCCCCTGCACATCCTGGAAGGTCACAAGAAGGTCTCCTGGGAGCCTTCTGAACAATCCCAACTCTCTCAGCCTGTGCTCATGGGAGAGGACAAACTGGCTGAAGATAAACCATGCAGCCATACTCACTCTGGCATCTTCTCAGATCTTTGCTCTACTTGCTCAATAAGAGTCTAAATAAAAAGCAGAAAGAATTATCAGTAAAGGATTTTATCTACTAATCAGAACACAGTTGGCAGTGTTTTGCCATGAGCACAATAGGCAATCTGTGGACATTCACACTGCTAAATAAACTCATTTTCCTCACTTGTTATTAGTAGTGCTACTTACCCTGACTTTGGGAGCAGCTGCTCTGAATTTGACATAAAACAGGGTGAAGGCATTGTCAGAGTTTGGCACACCTGAAGGATCCTGGATGAGGAGAGGAGGAATTGGTTCCCAAGGGAAATGCTAGCTTTGGCTGCTGCTTCAGTAGAGCTGAGGCAAGCACTTACCCTTTTCATCAGCTGGCTTGTGAGGCTCTGCAGGGTGCTCACAGTGTATGTCTTGATGAGGTGCATAGCTTTAGAAAGGCATTGCTTGAACTTCAGCAAATACACAGGGTAGTCTTTGAAATTTGGCTGGAATAGTAAAAAAAAAACACAAAACATTTTAAATAAGAGTTGTACAAGGCCTATGGAAGATTTTGGAACGTTTAGGTTGTCCTCCCAAGTTTCTTCAAATGATTATCCCATTCCATGAGAATCAGCATGGCCAAGTCAGATATGGCAATGCACTTTCTGAGCCCTTTCTGATAACTAATGTCATGAAACAAGGCTGTGTTCTTGCTCCAACTCTACTCACACTCTTTGTCAGCATGATGCTCCAAAGGGCCAGGGCAGAATTGGATGGCCAGGATGGGATCTACATAAGATCTCATACTGATGGAAGCCTATTTAACCTAAGGGGTTTGAAGGCCCATACTAAGCCCATAAAGCATCTTGTCCAGGAGCTGCTTTATGCTGCTGA